>CAJHQQ010000177.1:0-310751 GCA_905132885.1 Moricandia moricandioides
CCATGATTCTGGAAGACAAAAGTTTGGTGTCAATGCACAAGGAGAGGTGGACTGACTCTGATAAAGCTGCTTCAAAATTCAATTCCAAAGCTCTTACCACCATCTTTTCAGCTGTCGATCTGCACCAGTTTAAAATTATACAAGGATGTGAATCTGCCAAAGAGGCTTGGGATACACTTGTCAATCATTTTGAAGGAGATACGAGTGTGAGACGAACAAGAATCGATCATCTTGCATCAAAGTTCAAAAGTCTGCGAATGGAGGATGATGAATCAATCGGGAGTTTCATATCTAAAATCAGTTCAATCGCAAACGAAGCTTCAGTTCTTGGAAAAAAGTATAATGAGAAGAAACTGGTTAAGAAAGTGTTACGTTGCTTGCCTCCGAGATTTGAAGCATACAAGGCGGTTCTGAAGATTGATGTAAACACTGATGAAATGAAGTTTGATCAACTTGCTGGTATCCTAAAAGTTCATGATCTTGAACATGTTGAAGAAACAACTAAAGGAAAGAATGGAATCGCCTTTTCAGCCGAAAAAGGAGAAGAAGATCGAGTCAAACGTATTGAAGAGAACATGAGCCTTATGGCAAGGAATTTCAACAAAATGATCAAACATGTCGAGAAGGGACAAAATCGTAACAATAATCGAGCTTATACCAGAGAAAATGATCGCACTGCTAGTAGAAGTGACTCAGGGAAAGGAAATCGGAAGAAAGAGCTGCAATGTCATGAATGCGAAGGCTATGGTCACTTTCGGAATGAGTGTCCACTAGCTAAGAGGAAAGAGCTCAAATGCATTGAGTGCAAGGGGTTTGGCCATACTAGAAGTGAGTGTCCTAACAATCTGAAGAAGGATAAGTCTCTTATGTGTTTCAGCGATACAGAATCTGAAGATAACAGTGATAATGAGGAATTACTGCTGAACTTCATGGCATTGGTTGGACATGACGATTCTCATATCAGTTCTGATTCAGACACAGACTCAGAGGAGAAGCATGAGAAAGATACAACAAACTTGAAGGAAGAGTATCGCAGTTTGTTTGATAAATTTACTGAGCTTAGTCTTGAAAATCTGCAGTTAATCAAAGATAAGGCAATGCTCAAGGCACATGTGAATATATTAGAGCTAGAGCAGCCTACTAGTGAAGAGAGGACATAAGTGAAGTCACCAAAGGATGAAAAAATGGTAAATCTGCAGCAGTTGGAAGAGACAATATCTCAGCAATCCTACAATCTAAAGAGTTTAGAGACAAGGTATGATCAAACGAGGCTGTTACTGAATGATGAGATTGAGAAAAGTCAACTTTTACAGAGAGAGCTTAGTGAGAACTACAAAAAGTTAAGAATGCTTAACACCGGATCAGACACTTTAGATCACATTATGTCTCTTGGACAGAATCTAAGATATGATGTTGGTTTGGGATATCAAGGAACTCGCATTCCTAATAATGAGTTAACAACAGAGGTCAAGTTTGTCAAATGTGTGACTCGCTCCAACACTCCTAATTCAAATAACAACACCCACGGTGAAGGATCAGATGTGAGACCTAAAGGCAAGTCATCATCTTTCAAGCGGAATGGATGTCATTTCTGTGGAAAGCCAGGACACAAGGTATCTCACTGCAACTTTCGCAGGAGTCAGTATCAACGGGCATGGAGCTTGCATAAGTGTTTTATTGAACCAAGTAAGATTGGCTATGTATGGATTCCCAAGACAGACCTTTATCCTACATTCAGAAACATATCTCATTCTCAGCATAAACGTGAGGAATCTTCAAAGGTAACTCAGAGATCAGGGAAAGAAATTGAATGCAACATGGCAATCATAAGTGAGCTGATTCAACAAGACACCAAAGAAGCGTCACACATCGATAAGCATGTGTCACATATGTCTGAAGATGAATTTTCTGAGAGAGTCAATAATATTGTAGCAAGAGTTGCTTACACTACCGCAGAAAATAGTAACCAGAATGACATTCCATGGTACTTTGATAGTGGATGTTCAAGACACATGACAGGAAATCGTGATTGTTTGATTAAACTCGAAGACCTTCGTGGAGGTAAAGTTACTTTTGGTGATGGAGGACAAGGTAGAATACGTGGAGTAGGAGTCATGGAGAGAGTGGATTTACCTCGTTTAGCAAATGTCTATTATGTGGAGAGTCTCAAGGCTAATCTCATCAGTGTCAGTCAGCTATGTGATGAAGGCTTGCAAGTCATCTTCAACAGTAAAGAATGCCAAGCTATGGATCATAAATGGAATATTGTGTTATGCGGTTTTCGTTCCTCTAACAACTGCTACATGTGGAAATCCTCTACACAATGTTTATCTTCAAGAGATTCTCAAATTGATCTGTGGCATAGAAAACTTGGTCACATGAACATTCATGGCTTATCGAGACTGGTGCGTGCTGAAGTAGTGCGAGGAGTGCCAAATCTTGAAGATCATACAAATTCTATATGTGGTGCCTGCTGCCAAGGAAAACAAATCAAGGTTCAACACAAACATGTATCTCAGTTTAACTCAAAACGAATTCTTGAACTTGTTCATATGGATCTTATGGGTCCTATCTCACCTGAAAGTATTGCTGGGAAGCGATATATTTTTGTGTTAGTTGATGATTTTTCCAGGTACACATGGGTAAGATTTCTGAAGAACAAATCAGATGCAATTGAGAGCTTCAGGATTCTGGCCTTACAACTTAAGCAGGAGAAAGGTGGAATTGTACAAATAAGGAGTGACCATGGTGGTGAATTCCAAAACGAGATGTTCAAATGAATTATGTCAAAACCAGGGCATTCAACATCAATATGCAGCTCCAAGAACTCCCCAACAAAATGGAGTTGTCGAACGGAAGAATAGAACATTGCAGGAAATGGCTAGAGCCATGCTGGCTGGAAATCATGTACCATCTCGATACTGGGCTGAAGCAATTAACACAGCTTGCTATATCGTCAATCGAGTATATGTGAAACCCAAGACCAAGACTACTCCTTATCAGATTTTCAAAGGAAAGACTCCAAACCTCAGCTACTGCCATGTGTTTGGATGTTTGTGCTACATTCTCAATGACAAGGATCATCTTGGAAAGTTCGATGCAAAGAGTGATGTGGGCATGTTTCTTGGTTACTCCACAAATAGTAGTGCATTTCGAGTGTACAACTCAAGAACCAAGATGATTGATGACAAAGTGAATGTTGTGTTTGATGATCGAGTTGGATTCTACCAGGACAGTGCTACACAAAGAAATATCTGTGTTACACAGGAGATATCACATGAAGAGGAGGTTTCTCATGATCCTACAGAGGAAGTTGAGCTGGATGAACCTGAGGGACAGTCCGAGAATGTTAAAGTTCACAAAAATCATTCGTCAAGTGATGTGATTGGGGGAGTATTCGATGAGAGGGTAACACGCAAAAAACACATTGACTTCAAGGAGATGGTTAAGCTTGCATGTTTTGTCTCAGAACTGGCTAAACATGAGTGCTTCATCTCTCAGATTGAACCACGAAACATTCGAGAAGCTCTTAATGATGAATTCTGGACATCATCAATGCAGGAAGAAATGGAACAGTTTGTGAGACTTCAAGTCTGGGATCTGGTTCCAAGACCTGATGGTGTAAATGTGGTAGGAACCAAATGGATATACAAGAATAAGAACGATGAACATGGAAATGTAACCAGAAACAAATCAAGACTTGTTGGTCAGGGTTACTCACAAATTGAGGGGGTTGACTTTGATGAAACGTTTGCTCATGTTGCTCGTCTTGAATCAATCCGACTCTTGCTCGGACTAGCTTGCAACTTTGGATCAAACTGTACCAGATGGATGTCAAGAGTGATTTTCTTAATGGCTTACTGCAAGAAGAAGTCTATGTAGCACAACCGAAAGGATTTGAGGATCCACATTTTCTGAATCATGTCTACAGACTTAAGAGAGCTCTCTACGGACTGAAACAAGCTCCAAGAGCTTGGTATGAGAGATTGCCGCAGTTCCTGATCTCAGTCAAATTCAATAGAGGAGGAGTCGATAAAACTCTATTCACACAACACCTAAATGGGAATCTGCTGGTTGTTCAAGTCTATGTCGATGACATCATATTTGGGAGTACATCAAAGGCCTTGGTTGACGAGTTTGTCAAAACGATGACCAAGGAATTTGAGATGAGTATGGTCGGTGAGTTGAACTACTTCCTTGGCTTACAAATCAGACAAATGAAAGATGGAATTTTCATCTCACAAAGCACTTACGCCAAGAATTTGGTGAAAAGATTTGGTATGCAAACTAGCAAGACCTCAAGAACGCCAATGAGCACAACCTCTAAGCTCTCACGGGACGAAGAAGGGCAACAGGTTGATGAGAAACTCTATAGAGCCATGATTGGTAGCCTGCTCTATCTCACGGCAAGTCGTCCGGATTTATGCCTCAGCGTTGGTATATGTGCTCGCTATCAATCCTCACCAAAAGAATCATACATGAAAGTTGTGAAACGTGTGATCAAATATGTGAAAGGTACACTAGAGTTTGGTCTTCACTACACATTTGAAACTAATGTGAATCTTGCAGGTTATTGCGATGCAGATTGGGCAGGGTGTGTCGATGATCGAAGGAGTACGTCTGGTGGTTGTTTTTTTCTTTGGAACAATTTAGTGTCATGGCACAGTAAGAAACAAAACTGTGTTTCCTTGTCTACATCTGAAGCTGAGTACATTGCCCTAGGGAGCTGTTGTACACAACTTCTTTGGATGAGACAAATGATTGTAGACTATGGTATTAATTCTGAACCTTTGTCAGTCCATTGTGATAATATGAGTACCATAAATTTGTCTAAGAACCTTGTTCAACACTCCCGTACAAAGCATGTTGATCTTCGACACCACTTTGTGAGGGAGTTGGTTGAGTTAAAACTTGTTGTCATTGAACATGTCTCATCTGAAAATCAACTGGCTGATATTTTTACTAAGCCCCTCGATTTCAATTGCTTTTTGGGTCTCCGAAAAGCTCTGGGAATCGTGGATCTTCAGTCTTGAGTACAAAGTGTCTGGAATCAAAGGTGAGTTCTAGGTTGAACAATCACATATCATGTCACTGTTTTTTCGTTTTTACCTAGGAAAGAGGATCAAACTACATCTTGGTTTTCACAGTCACACAATCCTATTAAGAAAGACACTCATCTTGGGTCAGGATGCAACCACATTTTTGACCTGAGTACTGATCACTGTCTGGATTGGATGAAGTAACGCATAAGCTTGTGAGAGTAACACATGACTTTTCCAAGCTAGAAGGCCCAATGTGATAGACACTCGTCCTGGATCAGGGTGTCAACCCACTGTGAATCTGGTGTCGATCACTGTCTTGATTGGGCAGAAACAATTCCAGTTTCTGATGTTTTTAAAAAATAAATATATATATATATATATATATATATATATATATATATATATATATATATATATATAAAGGCCTAGCATGATAAACACTCATCCTGGATGAGGGTGTCACCCCACTTTGAATCTGGTGTTGATCACTGTTTTGAATGGACAGAAACACCTTGTGTATTTCTGGTGAGCAGAGCATTGGAAGAAGATGGCATAAAAGATTCACTGAAGAGGAAGAAGTGAACACTAAAAGTGACGTAACTGTGTTACACCTCTATGTTAGTGTGTGACTCTTCCTAAGTAAACTGATTTGTGATAGCTACTCGGCTGAGAAATAGCTACAGATTGGAGTTGATTCATTGGATTAATTCGTATGTGACTGTGATGTGGGGTAAGTATACTTAAGAACTCTTCCTTTTATTCTAAGATAACTTTTTTAACCACTGAACTGAGCAACCTTGTAAATATCTAGTGATTTATTTGAGACATGTTGACACGATTAGCTTACCAATTACTCACAAATGTGTATATTGCTTGGGATGCTGATGCATGAGTTCTTACTGGATAGAATCACTGCAAAAGGTTGTTTGGGCCTCTTAAGAGTAAAGTTAACTCATTTATAAATTTGGGCTTGTTCTATTCTTTGCTTATTAATAATCATTGTGACAAGAAAGTTTTAGGTTTTGGCATCTCTCTCTCAACCCATTTAGGCGACATGCATCAGCGTACAAGGTCACAGAAATTCGGTTCATCCTCTTCACAAGATCCTGTCTCAAAATCTCCGGATCAAGATTCTCGCAGCACTAAGAAGAGATCTCGCTATGAGACTGGTGGATCAAGTCGTCATCATACCTCTGGTGTCCATCTTACTTTTCAAACCAAAAGGTCCAAGATACGAGGCTCATCGTCAGCGATTTGTTGAGGCTCTGCAATCACAACCGGAGATGTTCAAACCTCTATCTGCACCTTACAGCTCTAAGTTCCTCACAGAAGCAGCATATGACATGTATCTCAAATTCAAGAACAAGAAATTCATTCTTCAGAAGTATTTCCCACTGGATGTTGCGAATCTTCAGGATGTGAAGGAAGTTGTTATCAATGCCGATATGGTATATACTGTCATAGATGCTGATCCGTTTGTGCCTAATCTCATCTGGGAGTTTCTGGCAAATCTTGGAGATGCTAGAGAGATTACTGGAGGAGTTGTGGTGTATGTGCGTGGTGATATGTATGAGGTCTCTCCCAGCATCATAGATCTTCTCTATGAGCTTTCTCCTGGCAACTGCAACTATGATATGTACTCTGAAAATCTTGATAAAGTTGTGTCCTTTCTCACGAATGGGCATCATCGACGGTGGGAAGGCATGTGCTCCAAGTTTCTCACTGCCACAAATCAGGTCTTGTACAAACTGTGCTGTTCAAATTGGATGCCAACGGTGAATAACACTAACATGAATCCTGATCGGCTGAAGTATTTATATGCTCTTCATCATAAGAAAAGGCCTGACTTTGGCATCATTGTTTATGAACAACTTTTGGCTATGGCCAATAGTGCTGATGATTCTCAACGGAGGATAGGGTTTCCGACTCTCATTCAACAGTTTCTTCACTCTCAGCGCAATGTTCCTACTCGAGAAGGTGATGAAGATGTCACAGGTCACCCTACCATTCTGATCAAAGATTGCAAGGCGGGCAGAGGGATTGGGGGAGTTCGGCGACCGCCAAAGCTTGCTGATGACCTGCAGAAAGTCATTGAGTTGTTACGGACCATTCAGCTTAGAAGTCGAAGTAAGTTTTCTAGCTCTCACTTATTCTCTCTCAATATTCTAGGTTTTTTATCTGATTGTGCACTCAAGCAGGGGGAGAATATGAGGATGGTGATGAAGTATCAGTGCATGTTGTTGACAGTGATGATGATGATGAGTAGTAACAGTCAGGATGTTAGGATTGTTTCTTTTTGTTGTTTCCGGAACAAATGCATTACTTGTCTTTGTATTTGCTTCTTTTGGATATTCAAGGAAACTTCTTTTGAACTATGTCATATTTCGTGAATTCTTTTTGTGCAATGGAGTTTCTGTTGAAGTTCTTATACAGGAGCTTGAGTTGCCACATTGAGATAAAAAGGGGAGAATGTAAGCTCATTAGGTTGAGCATATATCTCATGGTGTTACACAAGTCATAACATGTGTCACACAAAATGAAGACGATATGTGAGAACATGCGAGTAACTCACTAGCTGATGTGAGTCACACAAGGTGGATATTCTGAGAAGGAATCTATAACTGAAGATAGAGTTCCAAGAATCTAGGAGGATCTTCCGGGCAACAAATAAGAAGATTTTGGATAGATTCATGTTGATCATGAGATATACGAAGATGAGTATATATAGAAGGTTAGGTTGTTTAACCTAGGTAGGTCTTTTGGGGATATATCATTATCGAGTTCAAGAGGGTGTTCTGAACTGCGACTGGTTGTAAGGAGCAATAGGTGGAACAACTCCATCTTTGTGAATTGGGTAGATTAAGAATTGGTCCGTCTCAAGTCTTGTGTGACGTTGAGTAAATCAGATTAAACAAATCTAGACAGATTGTTTAAAAGATTCTTAATTAACAAGTTGTTTTACTTAGTATGTTCTGAGTTCTTTCTGAAAGTGGGGTCCGTTTGAGTTCTCAGTATTTAATTCTAAGCGCATGATTTCTTGTTTTTGAAAACACTTTTTGTAACATAAATATTTGCACATTGTTAACAATATAAGATTTTTTGTAAGTTTTGAGTATGATAATCTTTAATTTTGTTACTTGTTTTTCTACGTCAGTTAAGTATTTTTAATAAAAACGGAATTACTAGAAATATTTGACTAATATATGATTAGTAGTATATCATAGTTGCGAAAAAAGTAATAACATTAAGTTCAACAATTTTCTTAAATCATAGAATAACGTTTATTGTAAATTTTGTGGCTTATTAGAGAATTTAGTTAGAAAAAAGTTTATGGCGTGTTCGAGAACTTTGTTTATGCTCGTCTTAAAATAAAATTCTAAGTGAACTTTGTAGTATCGAACATGATATAACATTTGATATATTGAGTAGGAAAATGTCGAATAGCAGCACACCACTAAAAATAAAGCATGTTGTAGTAATATAATGATAGTCAATTTCAGTTCGGTAATTTAATTTTTGCTTTCGTTTCAGTTAAAACTATATTAATGAAATTTTCGTGTAAAAGAAATATAATTTTAATGGAATTATTTTATTTTTTTATAATAATTAAATGACACTGATAAAAAGTAGGAATATACTCAAAAAATCAAGAGCATTTCAAATATATTCAAAGGAATAAAATCTAATATTCTATAACAAAGGCTGAGTTTAGTTCCTTTAAGATATCAATTAATCAATATAATCATTAATGTGGAAAATAATATATTTAATTTGTTTAGATTTGGAAATACCGACTTCATCAAATTCGAAAAAACAAAATTTACAAACAAAAAACATAGTATCTATCTCCTAATTATTATTAGAGAAATGATTTGTCATGTGTCATACAAAATATGACTTTAAGAATTATATTTAATAATGATTCTATTTTTGATAATTTTTTTAAAATATGATAATAAATCGTATATTATTATTAAAATAAATATATTTAGATAAAATTAATTAAAATAATAATAGAAATATAATTTTTCACAAATTTTCAAAATATTATTTAGTCTATTTTATAACTATAAAATATTTATTCCTAAACAAGATTTTCATAATTTTATATAATTATTAAAAATTATAATTTTAATCAATACCATTTGCTTTCTTTTGAAATCTATAAATCTTATAAATTCTGTTTAGTTTTATTTTTTATAATTATAAAATTTTATAACATTTTTATGATTTTATACAATTTGATTTAATATATCTTAACCCAAAACATAAATGAAAAGTTATCTAAGATTACAATTTAATATATGTATATAGTTTAAAATAAATAAAATTGTTCATTTTATCTTATTTTATGTTTAACTAAATTAAAAATTATATTAAAATATTGATATATAAATAAAAAATCTAAAATAGTAACAAAATTTATTTCAAATAATTTAAATTTAAAAATTTTATTGTTGCACATGGTGGAAGAAAATGCCTAGTTTTCTATTTAAAAAAGAGTTTTCCTTAAAACAGATTTCCTACGAATATAGTTAGTGTATGTGACTATTAATAATTCGATTGTTAAGAAAAACAGAAATTAGTTTTGGAACAAAATACTATATCTAGAATAAACATATATAATATCTAAACTATTAAAACTGAAGTACATTTAGTATTTAACCCTAACATTTCCTAAATAATTACCATTGAATGCCACTGATATTATCTCTGCATCCAAACACTAATTCTTAATAATAAAAAAATAAATTTGGGCTAAGCCCATTAACAATCTTTGTCATTAGAATTGAATAATTCATAAAAAAGTGAATATGTATTATTCAAAAATTTATAATAAAAACAAAATTATACATATATATATATATCATTAAATTAGTTTTATTTTTATTCATATTCATATAAGCTACAAACTATATTTGAACTATAAAAAAAAATGTTAATAATTTTTTATTATAATCTGAACGTATTCATTTACAATAACAAAATCATATAACTTTCCATAAAAATTTAATGACTAAAATACATACTAATATTTATTATAAATGGTTATATATACAAACAAATACAATGTATTATCATTTGTAAGATATATATCTAATAAGAATAACTACTGTAATTTATAAATTAAAAAAAAATTAATCACCATATAATAAATATATACAATTAGGTTTAGGACGGATCAAATATCTAGGGTATTCTAGGATATACGAATTCGGATATGCATTTGTCGGATTCGTGAAATTGTTATCCAGATTCAGATATTTGGGGTTAGAATATTCATACTAAAATCTAAATACACGGCGACATCCGAACCTGTTTTTTAATTTAAAATAAATTAAAAACTAATTATTAACCATCTATTAGTCTATTTAAAATTATTATTTAAAAAGCTTAAGCATCATTAAAATTTTAGTTATTTTATATAAAAAATATATAATATACATAGATAACTATAATTAAATTTTAAATATTTAATATCTGGATCTGAATATCCAGACTTAAAATTTTACTATCCGAATTTATAATTGGATCAGTCAAATCCGTAAAATTATTATCATGATCCATGAATATCCGTTTTTCGAAGAGGATAAGATCCCGAATCGGGTAACGGATATTGAATATTAAGTTCAAGTCATAATACAATTATATCAAACATATTGCTTAAAATATTAGACATTCACAAAAATAACATCCGCGCGGGCGCGCGGGTCAAAGGCTAGTTAGTATTATATACGTATAAACCCCAACAGTTGATATATTTAAATACAGAAATCAGTATGTTATAGACTCAGTGTATATGTTTATAGAAAAAATCAATATTATTTGTCGAAGAAAGAGAAATCAATATTATTAAATTTATCTAATTAGCTATATAAACCCTTAAATTAGACTACAGATTCTCACTGCGGTATGTGTGGTTTATGCATTTTCAAAGTTTATTATTTTTATGTGTATGTGAAAAGTTTCATTTGTGGTATATTTAAAATTTTAGTATATCAAATAAATTTTTTTCGATGCGGCTTAGATCATCATAATTGAAGAAATATAAATTAAATAATAAATAAATTAATAGAAAGAAAATATTTCTTCAATAATCTTACAATACTAAAAGTTGAATATACTCAACTCTCAGCCTATCCAAGTCAGCATAAAAAATTATCCAATCAAAATGTGCCAACTCAATTTAAGATCCACGTAACTACTAAATACTACCACATTCATTTTTCTCTCGACTCGGTCTTTATTCCTTAGACGTCTAACGATCCATCTTCCTGAAATTTGTCAATCACTATTCGTTCCACACGATCTCTCTTAAGCGATCCATCTTCCTTGCTAAATATATCTGTCAGCTACAGATTATTTCTTCATGCCTGCATCAAAAATCAGTTAATCTTTTTTTACCTCATAACATTTCTGCAATCTCTTATTGGGGCTTTGCTGTTCATCTTACAAAGCTAACAACAAACATAGGTTGAGAACGCTTGCGTAAATAGATTGACTCAGTGCAATCTTTGAAGATTTAAGCTCAGAGATGGCATGTAATTTCCAGGTTAACGGTACGCAACCTTCTCTTCTTTTAGATCCAATTTTTTGTTGTTTTCTTTGCTTATTGAAAAAAGCCAGTTACACATGCATACCTAAACGTCGAGATCATTATATTATAAACTTATGCTTTTTAATTACATCTCCAATGTTTATTATGTAGATCAACCAAAAAAAAATTTTGCATGCTGTGTCACGGTTGAAAACAATTAACGAGGAAGAACATCAAGGAAAAAAAGAGCAGAAATAAGGTACTTTGTGGTTTAACGGTCTATTTTCTGTTTGTATTATAAAACTAAAAAAGCATTGAATCTGATTCTAATGGGTTCTCTTTGTTTTGTTGCAGTTTGGGATGTTGGGTTCACTTTAGGGATTTTTTTTTTTGGGTCTGGGTAATATTTTCTTATAATTAATGGTTCATAGCAATAGAATTTAGTTTGAGGATTATCTCTGCGTTCAATGTTGTTTTCCCTTTTGAAAATTTTGTAACCTTTAGTAGGAAATTTGTCCTTCTGCTGATTTAGAGAATTTGTTTGCATAAAATGATTTAGCACAAATTACTTTCATTTTTCCATCTTGATTTTGCTGTTATTTCGTCTGTGTTTACTGGTTGTGTTGGATTTTCCAGAATAAGTTGCATAATTTTGCTGCACAACATTCAGATGTCCTTGGGAACTTGAGTCTGGCACTCAAAAAAGGTTCTAAGAGAGATCGATCCAAGTGAGTCATTCTTCCAACTAGATAAATATAGACAGCCTTTTCATTTTATGGTATTTGGGTGGAGTACATATTATCTTATTCCTTTTTCATTTTGCATTCAGGACCAACAAGATGAAATGGAATCAAAAGCTTTTCGAGAAGTGGGCAGCTTAGAAGCAAAATGAAGTGATATTAGCCTTTGTATACCAAGGTATGAAAATGATCTTTGATTCTGTGTGTTCTCTTCTTCTTTTTGATTCCTACATGCCTATAACTGGTTGTGTGATAGCAGTAGATGTTGAAAAGAATAGGGCTTGCAGGCGTTTAGGATTTGATGATGAAAAAGCAGAGCAAAAAAAGATAGAGTTGAAATTTAATGATATCATTTCATAGAATAATTAAGGCTGACAACGGACTGAGGATCATGGAGGTTTGCAGTACTCCACGACCACCTTCGATATTCATTTCGAGCATATCATTGTCAAGAACGTTAGCCACTCAATCCTCATTGACCAGGAGTACTTCTCTTGGAACCAATGCAACAAGCAGCCAATGCATCTTTATCATTCATTTTGTTAGAAGTCATGTTTGGGGCTCTTTCCCAGTATAATCATTAGCACCTAGAGTATTATTTCAATTTGTGTTAGGGTTCTACAAAAATGTTATTATGTTGTTTTTCCTTAATTATTGATGAGGATCCACCGTTTTGAAAGAAATTAGGAACCTGATTCTGTAAACGAACGACAAACTCAACCATTTAGTTACAAAAATCTTTCGATTAATCACGTGATAACCCGCTTACACATTATCTAGCTATTCTGCTTATTCTTTGTTGTTTTTACTTTGTTGTCTTTTGTAAGATTCCGTTGCGTAAAGAATATCATTTTAGTACGATTACAAAAACTGTAAATATACTATTATATTTTATTTCATGATCAATTAAGTGAAAAATTTAAATAAAATTATATTGGTTAATTAAAAGAGAAAAAAATAGAAATTAAATATATAATCACATTGGAAATACAGACTGATATTCTATTTGAAACAAAAAAAATCATAAAATGACATTCTTTGTGAAACATAGAAAATGATGTATGTTAGTAATATATGTATCTCTTTTTAACAAAATTTATTGTAAAATAAGTGTATATATTCTTAACTACATCATAAACACTTTATAAAAACTATATAAAGTAGTTGATGTAAATAATAAAATTATACACATTTAACTCTCTTTCTAATATATATATATATATATATATATATATGTATGTAATTATTGCGAATGTAAAAAAAATTAACCTTTATGGTATACGAAGTCTTAAGCAATTACATTTTAATTGAGTATAAAAGTACATATCAAAAAATTTTGATATAATCTCTTACAAAATTCAAAAATTATTACTCTTTAAATTTTTTGGTTTATTGAAATTCAATATTATATTATCACACATATTAAAAAAAAATCTCTGTTCTATTTCCTAAGATCATTATATAACAATAAATATGTAAATGGTGATGTAAACCTAGAACAAAATTATTAACTGTGTAATTGGAGATTTTTTCATGCATTTATTTATTATGATATTTTACTCATTTGCTTACTTTTGTTCTACGATAAGCTTACTTTTATTCTACGATAATCTAAATATAAAATGAAAGATTTACCGATGATCAAACGTAAAATCATGGATGTTCATGAGAAAGTACTCGAGTGAGTATTTTCTTAAGAAGATCAACTTTAGGATATAACATTTCCAATCATTTGAATTATTTAGAGTAAAGCTCAATACATGATTTCGAGGTAAACCTCCATTTACAACTCAGAATATTATCATTAAGAAAACGCAACTAAGAACAATTTCTCGGGTCGTTTTCTAAATTGTCTATGTTTTATGAAATTGATTTTAAAATTTTAGAAAACTAATAAAAAATAATTTATTACAAAAAATGCGAGAAAATAAAGCTATATGCAACATTCAAAAAACAAATATCAGAACAAGTATCTCCTCTTTTACTATATCCTACACATTAGATAATTTATAAACACAAGAAAATACTACAATATTTGATATTTACACAACAAAATCATTAGTAAAAACTTTTTTGAACCACTTTTTTTTGAACCACATCATTAGTAAAATTTAAATAGTAATTATCCGCGCGTAGCGCGGAAAACGATCTAGTACACTTAAAATATCACTATAGACAATATCATTAATGTGAAATCAAGTTTTGAATACCGGAATAGATCTGAAACCACTTTTAATATATTTAGTGGTGTAATTTTAAATTTTAGTAAGTCAAATTTCATATTTCTAACATAAAATGAATTAGAAGTATATAAAATATGATATTAAGTTTTTAAAATAATATTTGATTCATTAAAAAAAAATATTTTTTGTTTATTATTTTGAAATGTTAACTTATAATTGGTTAATTTTTTGATACCGGTATCATCTTTCATATGATTTGACATAATTGCTAGGACAAAATAGTTATTGTTTAATTAATTGTTGTTTTATTGATTAATTATCTATTTTATTAAAACAGGATCATGACCTATTGATAAATGTTATGTCCAACTAATTATTTAATAATTATATTTAAATAATCATAACCACCTTCTAAATATTGATGGATACTATGTATAATTATTTATTTATTCTTCTAATAATACGTTTAATTTACAACTTTCCTTTTTATTTATTATATTCTAGAAATCTATAACTCTCATTTATACTAACTAGAATTCAAAAATACATTATATGTGAGTGAAAATAAAGTATAAATTTGAATTTACAAAATAATGTAAAATAATAACAGTTAATTTAGTTTTTTTAATAATTATTATCTACATTAATAATTTTATCTTAAACAATAGTTCCTCGAATAAAATAAAAAGTTATAAATAGTAATTTTAAGATTTAAACATTTAAAGACTCATTAATTATTTATAAATAATTATTATTTATATTAGTTTAATATTTATTAAATTAGACCACTAAAATAAAATTAAGTTGAAATAACAAATGATTAAATCAACAAAACCATAATGCGGGTCTGAATTATTTCAAAGCCTTAAAAATAATTCTATTTAAAATAAAAATTAAATCATATAAACTAAGATTTAATAAAATTATAAAAAAATTAAAACACACAAAAATGAATTTTATCATTATATGAAGGGTTAAAAATATCAAATATTTTATTTAATTAAAATAGTAAAAATAAAATCAGTGTGAAATAAGTTTAACAACGGGTAAATATACAAAATCATAATACGTGTCAGAATTATTTGAAATCTTCAAAAATCAGCCTTACTTAAAAAACAAAAAAATTCATATAAATAAATTTAAGATAAATTTTATAAAAATTAAAATATATAATTTATTAAAAAAATCAAAATTTTTATAACGTAAAATAATTTTTTTCAACAAAAATATTTGTTGTGCGCTGTTTAAGCTCAAAACAAAAATATACCCGCCCTTTGAAGGGCGGGTCAGAATCTAGTTGTTTCTTATTTTAAAAGTATATTAACTACTTCTCGATATTTTCTGTTATTAAAATGAAAATGTTGTTTTATATATTCTTCGTCAATTGTTATGGGATCATTTTTAGTGTTCTAGTTGCATATAGTACTCATTATTCATGTTTGTGTTTTGGTTTATATTTTCATTTTTATCTTTGCTAGTGCTTTGTTATATTTAATCTAATTGGTAATATAGTTTGATTTGAACCATAAGTTTTTTTTTAATGTTTTGTGACCAATGTTAAGCTAAAGGGAGCAATGATCCTTTAAGGTGATCAATTTGTTTGTGGCCGAGCTTAGAAAATATGATAGCAAGCTAACACTGTATAGCTCTGTTACGGCTCCTTTTTGCATGATTCTAACATTGAAAATTAATATGATCCGTAAGTGCAAAAATATTCCAACTCTCACTCTCATTTTCTCTGCTGATATTGCTACACCTGAGAATTTGGCCGGTGGCTAACTGGAGCTGACGTTGGCATGACCGTCTCCCTCCTAATATATTTCTCTCTTCTATGTTCAAATGAGGCTGGTGAAAACATCCTCCACCATTTTCCTCCAGCCGGTGGATCCCGCCGTCCAATGATGTTCTTGTTGTTTCTCTCTCAAGCAAATTCCTCTTCGCTTTTCGAGTTTTGTGTTCATTCTCCATCGAAAGCTCTATAAGGCCTATTTAAACAAAATTTTCAACTAAAAACGCATTTTTTTACAAACTTTCTTAAGTTGTAAAGCCATTGTTTATTTCTTTATTAACAATATTTTTGCTCTTTCGAGACTTTTGATATTCTCCTTGTATGATTCTTAGCCTTTTGATTAAAACAACTCTTGATAGGGCAACATATATTTGTCCACGAATGAAAATTGGTTATGGCAAATACAATAAAACAACTTTCAAACTTTTGTCTTTGATCGTTTGTACATAGAGATTTCCTATCTCTACCGTGTTCAGAAACATACAAAGAATAAGATAATTACTACAGAACCTATCAGATTTCTTTTTGTTTCATTAACTCTTGATGTCTATTTTTAACATCATCAACCATCACTGCTTTTTCCAGGGCACCTCCAGTGGTCCTCTCAGCATTAAGTAAGGCAGCTGAGAGTTAAAACCATCTTATCTTCTTGAACCTTCCCAACCTATGCAAAAACAAAGCATCTGATCAGTGACTTCATCAATTTTAATATCCCTATATGAAGTTAGAGAGCAAGCAATTAAACTTACAAAGACAACGTTGATCGTGCAAGCTTAAGCTCAGCTTCTAATGGAGTAAGGATGGCTTCAATTGTAGGCATAAAATCATCTTTTTTTGCAGCATCGACCCCTCTTAAGTTGGATTCCACATAATACTGAGAAACCATTGTCTAATGATACTTTCTTCTCCTCATTGATTTTCTTGATTTCTAGACAGTGGCGGATGCACGTTGGCACTTACGGGAGCACGTGCCTCCATCTCTTTTTTTTTTCCTTCACTAATTTACACTAGTTTTGTGTAATGTTCTCAATTCAAAAATTAAACATGATGAGAAAATACTATGTGCCCCGTCTCAATATTCTTCTACGTCCGCCCCTGTTTCTAGATTCTGCAACACGTTTATTAAGTGTTATTTAGCATAAAAATTAGGTGAAACATTATCGATAAAAGGAAGGATTCATCAAGCAATATTGTTTTTTTAAGATTGGAATCGGTCAAGTTGAGCTTCTCATCCATGAGATACTGTAAGCTCACTACTTACAAACAAGAAATAGTATGTAGTAATAAAAGGTCATATCTACAAATCTTTGAAAGTGTAAGACATAAAAGTCAAAGACAAACATAATAAACAAAATGTTTAAATGTTCAATTAACAAAAACTTAAGAACTTGAATTGTTGTGAAAGGAAGAGATAAACTCCCATATGGAATTGAGTGGAGGATGTTCATTGTACGAAACTGTTGGATACACACGTCATGATAGTTTTCGTGAATGAATCATATTCCTACCAAATCCTTCAAAAGAGTAAGCAGAGGCTGCACAGTTTTATTTTGGAGGTTAGCACAGAGTAGAAACCTTGAATGTTTCCATTTTCTAGGTAAAGAATTGTTTTCTTTGATCCTCTCATTTGTGCTCTGCAGCTCTGCCTCCAAGCATGTAGTTTCAGTGTAGATAAGAGAATGTTCCTTGAATGAGCTGCACCATATCGTAGTGAGTTGCAAAATAAGTTAGATTTTGGTAAAGTTTGCATATGCTTGAAGATTAAAAAAACAGAGAAATACCGAATGACTTATTATTTCGGCTTTGGGTTTTTGGCTTGTGATCCAAACGCTTACCTTCTTGTAGCTGTAGAAATTTTTTTCATGAAGAAGGCTTATTAGAAAATTTCATTGATTTACAAAAGTAAAAGTTAATGTGAAACTCACTATCGTTATCCCCCCCCCCCCTAGACAAATATAGTACCACAACTTCTTGATAGAGATCATTCTCCTTTGGTTCCTGCTGGTAGGTAGAAACATTAAGTATCTTACTTTATCAGCTGTTTTGGATCTTCTCATAGTTCTCACCATGATTTTTTTGGAAGAATCTGTAACGCCCTGACCGCCCACAGCTAATGGGCCATCCACGCCCGCTCTCTCGGCCCGTGGACCCCATCCTTTTTCAACGGTCAGTTCGTAAATTTTCCAAGGTTCGAAGTCATTGTTTACTAACCTTGCAATCACCACATGACCTTTCCCCGTGTTTTGACCTCACTTACACGGTATCGCGAATCACTTTCCGATAGGTCACTCATCCTTCCACTACTACAACATAAGCACGCTTAACCCTTGAGTTCTAAATGGATTTGTGACGGAAAAGGTAAGCGCACTTTGATGACATAGATAGCCAGATTAATTCTCTTAATTCTTTCTACATATCACAACTCGGGATTTTATAGAATCATTCAACTTTTCCATAGACTTGGCCTTTAGGAATAAAGTTTAACATTTTTAAATTTTGCCATATGACAAAAGCTGAGTGTGAAACTACGATGTTGATGATGATGACAAACTTTACCTAGATATTCTGAGATTGAAGATCTCAATGGTGTTTTCCACCTTACACTTAAACTCCATGCGCAAAGCATAAGCTATATAGTACGAAGAATGTGTATATCCAATGTCATTAACCTCCAAAAAACTTGTAAATCATTTACGGATCAGTGCAATGCTCCGCCTTTAAAATTAACAAATATTACCATCAAAGCTTCTGAGTTCATACATATCTACTTCTTTCATCATGTGTTTGAAAGTGTTGAGACAATGCACAATTACAGAAATGAAACGATTTATAGAATAATCTAAGCAAGCAACTAAAGAAGTAGGTCAGAAAAAAAATACATAGCATGAACCAAACCACAGATTACTTAGATTCGTTGGTTTCAAATTAAATAAATAAATTCACACTCAATACAAAAAAAAATCTAATCATAAACAAAGGAAAGGCAGCTAAAGTACGCTTCTTCTGTTCAGATTTATCGCAGATGATTAAAATCACAAAATTAATATCAAAATTTAAGACAAACTAACGCAAGAGAAGCTATTAAAGGAATAATACTCTACAGAAACAATAATCATTCAAAGAAATTCGATCCACTGAAAACGTTGACTGTGAAGAGGAAGGAGGTCGAAACATATAACTAAGTGTTGCAAAACATTAGCAGTACAGCTTTATAACATGCCTCTTGCCAAAGATTATAACTACCAAGTTAGGTTCAATACAACTGATTGTGTAGATATGATTCAGATTTTGAACAGTTTCTCCTAATCTTTAGAATCTAGTATTCCTAAATACATACACTGATGTTGGGAGAGTCATAAGAACACATACTCTTGTGATTGAATATGCACCATAAGATGACAGAAATGTATGAGACATAATTGTAATTTGGATTGAGATGGACCTGGTGAGATGTGAAATACAAAGCCACAGGAGATTTTCGGTTGAACTTGTGACTTTTCATTGGGTTTCATCACCATGGCTTGAGCTTACTGAAGGTTTTGTCTCAAGTTAAGAAGAAAGAGTTTATAAAGAATGAAAAAGAGAGGGAAGTGAAAGGAAAACTTTAACGGAGATTGGAAGAAGATGAAACTGAGAAGACGATTGAATGGATGAGTAAGGTGTTGATTGTTTGTATGGTTATTAGATTTTGGTTTTTGGTTTTTGGATTTTAGTTTTTAGTTTTTAGATTTTGTTTTCTATTTTTTAGTTTTTGATTTTGCTGTAGATTTTTGTTTTTCAGAAAACTTGAATGGAAACATTCGATTTTGGTCTTTGTTTTTCAAACAAAAAAGTTATTAATAATAAAACATTTCTTTTGAAACTATAAAAATGCAAAAGTATTATTATCACTATAATAAATAACTTTGTATTAAAGGTTTATTTGAAAATATATTATATTATTTAAGATATTTTAATTTGAATTTTTAGTTTTTAATTTACAGTTTATTTTTTTGAAAGAAACGAAGGGTAATTTTAATTTTAGACATTTTTTTTTCTAAGACTAATAAAATGAAAATAATAGATATTTATTTTAAATATTTTAGTTTTTACCTGTACTCATGCTTTAGTTTAATAAAAACTGAATAGTAATATTTTTGAATTTTAATTTTTGGTTTTAACTATATTGACTTATTAATTTTGATTGAAATGAAAAGTTCACTAAATATTAATATTATTTACTATGAAATTATTATAAATAATTATGCTACAGAAATATAAATAAATAATATATAACAAATAACTATACTTTTAAAAATATATTAAGTGTTAAGAAATATAAAGATAATTCTAATTTGAATGTAAAACATATAATGGTTGATTTTGTACTTATATAAATGTATATATACAAATTCTTAATTTATAATTTTAATGGGACCATATATTCACAATGGTTTTTCTAAAATTTATTATCTTATTATTTTATCGATTTGTGTCATATTGTGAACCGGTCAAACTTGGGACCGAAGAAATTTATGAATTTATAGTTTTTATTAATTTATTGAGTATTAATTTATAAATTTTCTACTGTATATATATATATATTATGACATTCATTATTATTAATTAAATTTGTTTAATAAACCATATAAAAATAATAACATTTTAAAAAACTGTGGTAGAAGTATCAATTTTATGAAATTCAAATATTATAAATTAATATAATAATATTTTAATAAATTATTTAATTACATAGATATTAAATAATTCCCAATTGATAATTATCTTATTATTTAAACTAAGAAAAAACTTAAATATATTTTTTTGTTATGTGAAAGTGTATAAATTGAGGTAATAAAACTCCAATAACTTGATTCGTAAGAAAAGATTATTATTTGTGAGTTTTTAGTTTGTTTTGTAGAATGGTTGATGTACTTTTAATATATGAAATAATTAATTTATTGAAAAAAAATGAAAGCAATCGTTGAAATCCACAAAAATCAACAAAAAGAAGATTTTGGTTTTTATGTATAAAATGACCTATGAATTGAACAACTGGTTTCCCTAAAAAATAGGAAATCTATTTTAGTGGAATTTTGATTGGGTAAAAGTAGATTTTGGAAAAACAAAAACCAAAATCTAGTCCAAAATCACCAACCTCTAAATCGCAGATTTTAGGGGATTCACCTGGGCCGTATATGAGGCGCAAAGAGTTGATTTCAGGAGATTTAAGAGCCCAAACACATGAGGCCGGTTTTCTTAAGAATTTGCTAAGTAGAGATGATGTGGCAGAAAGACTTTATCTAATTGGTCGATTTATTAGATAGACGTAGCATGTCTTTCTATTGATGATATTCAACTTTTAATATTGTAAACTATGAAAAAAAAATGATTACATATATATATATATATATATATATATATATATATATATATATATATATATATATATATATATATATGTGTGTGTGTTTGTTTTACGCTTTACCAGTCCAAATATATAAACGTGTGTTATTTTATTCAGCTATTAAATACATAGATGTCTATATATGAAATGGTGTTTAATTTGAAGAAGGAAAAAACACATTAATGATGATGATATAGTTTAAGATTTATATGGAATATTAAATATAGAAAGGAAATTTTATATTAGGTAACATAAATATATAGTTGGCAAAAATTAAGTAGGATGAATGGTTTTTTTTTGTTTTTCTAATTTATATTCAATGAAATTGTTATAAAATTAAACTAGAATTTGATCCGCGCTACCGCACGATTTTGTTTTCATTTTTATATACGTAGATATTTGTTTTACATCATCGTAACATTAGTCATATATTTAAATATTTATATAATTATTACAAAGATAATAATTTTATAGTATACATGTTAACATATACATGAAAATCATATTTTTAAAATTATTTTATATTTAAATTATATTAAATTTTGATTTGGGTTTCAAAGTTAGATTACCATTTAGCAAAATTTTAATGTTTATTTATATAATATATATATGTTAATTTTATGTTTATATGTTAATATCAAATGTTTCAATCCATTTCTTATTACATATTTATTTTATTGGATTTGCATGTGTTTATTAAATAAAATAAGATATACGTAAAAGTAATGTTTTAAATTATTTTATATTTAATTTATACTAAATTCTTATTAGGATTATAAAGTTTGATTACCGTTTAGCAAATTTTATGTTTATTTAGATAGTATATTATTGTATATATGCCAAAATTTTACTCATATATCATATAGGTGTAAGTTAGTTTTCCATATATTTCAAATTTTAAAATAAATTTTTTTTTTATGTAAAATAGTATTGTTATATTATAATTTTTTAATTAATTTTTGCTACAAAATACAAATTTATAGTAATAATAGTATAAGCCACATAAACATTAATATAAGGTTAGATAATATATAACACAAAATTATATTAAGCTATTGATAATTTTATTATATAAACTATAATTTGAGTATAAAAAGAAAATCTGCATGACCAATAATATTATAATAAATTCAAACATTATTATAAAATTAGATAATATATAAAGCCAAATTAAAATAAGTTATTGATAAACCTTATTATATAAACCAGAACTTTGTAGTATAACTATAACGTTATTCATATATTTAAATTTTTATATAACTATTACAAACATAATACTTTTATAGTTTACATTTTATATTATTTGATTACTAAATAAATTAAAATACATATGAAAATCATATTTTAAAATTATTTTATATTTAATATCTACTAAATTTTGATCCGGATTTGAAAGTTAGATTACCGTTTAGCAAATTTTTATGTTTATTTAGATGATATATTATTGTATATATATATATAAGAATAGAATTTTTATTTTTTTATTTTGTAAAATATAATTGAATGAATATTAATATATAATTATATTTTATATAATTCTAAATTAATTAAATAGTTACATAATTTTTAATGTTGAGATCTTGCTAAAATCTTTTTCAAAAGATTTGTTATAATTTTTAATATATATTTATATTTAAAATGAAAAGATATCAAAATATATTATGATGTTTATCATTAGTTTTAATGAAATACATTTTATTAAAGTTTTCTAATGATTGTCCAAATAAAAAAATCACACATGAAATGAGTCATGACTTCTATTTTAATAGAATAGATGATAATAGCACACTTGTAATATTGAAAGGAAATCCAAGAGATGTTTAAAAATTCACTTCAGTTTTAATAGTATAGATTAGAACGTGATATGTGCACCCGTACAAGTTTTTATTTTAATAGAATAAATATATGAAATTCTTCAAAACTTAAAAATAAATGGTTGAACAGACATGCATCCATATGGATGTTTATATTCAATTTGTAGTATATAACATTTATGATAGATCGACAGTTTTAATTTTATGTAACAAAACAATCAAGATGTTATGTTATATAACATATTCACAAAGTAATTTTTAATTACATCAACCATTTGATGTATTTATTTATAAATTAAAATATCAATTAGTATGTTTATGTCAAATAAAATTCACTTATGTTTGATAAAATAGATGGATATGTCTCTAAGTTTTAATAAACCAAATAAATTTTCTTTTATGTTTATTTTTGAGGGAGATATTAAATGAAATTTATTATTCTATTCTTATAATTCAAATATATATGTGTGAATAATATTAATCATCAAATTATTTAACATATACTTTAAAGTAACTTTCTATGTTTTAATAACACATTTATAGTTTATATTTTGTCTGTGAAATGAGTAACAATATACATGAATATCTAATATTTAAAGTTTGTATGTCACATTTTAAATAAATTTGTTTAATTTTATTGTAAAAATTGATTAAAGAATATTATAATTAGAGAATAATAGTAAAAGCTTGGTTAGAGAACAAAAAATGAGATATACTTAATTAATTAATAATTATTAAATTAGTTGCACACATTGTAATTAGTAAAATGAAGGAATTGTTATTTTCAAAATGTCAGTTTTAATAGTCCTTTATATATTAATCATGCAACATTGCAACATGTTTTGATAGTCACGTGTCATCACTATTCACTATGATGCTTCTTAAAATCCTTTAAAAATGTTGGTCCAACTAAACATATATTATACATTTATTAAATTAACTATCAAATTAATTAGTAATGTACAAAAGAATGTTATCTATTCTATCCTTAAATAAAACCACAAATTTCCTAATATAGTTAACAAATATATGTCACCTAATATCTTTTTAATAATAAAGATTTAATAAAAAAAGTTTGTATCATCTGTCATTTTTTTTAATTTTATATTATTAAATTAAATTAAACAATCACATTAAGAATAGAATAAAAATAGATTTTTTCTTATATGCTATAATTTGAAATTTTTAAAGAATTGTAAATTATTAAAACTGTTAAATATCCACACTGAAATTTTTGTGATCAATGGTTTATTTTTTTTGTTATAACAAGATAAAAATTATCTTAAAATCATATAAATATGAAGTCTCATTTAATACATATTCAGATTTTATATATATCAATATCGTAAATTATAATCTTTACCATATATAAAATACATTTATTACAAGGCTAACAAATACATTTATGTATATAAAATACATCATATATCATAATATTGTTAGCAAATATATGACAACTAATTATTTTGAATAATAAAGATTTGATAACAATTTTTGTATCCTCCAACATTTTTTTTAACTTTAGATTCTTAAAATAAAATTAAGCAATCACATTAAGAATATAATAAAAATACATATCTTCGGATATGCTATATTTTGAAAATTTAAACAATTATAAATTATTAAGATTGTTAAAATTCACACTGAAATTTTTGTGATCAGTGGTCTACCTTTTTGTTATAAAAAGATACAAAAGATTATATAAATATAAAATCTCATTTAATATATATTCATATTATATATATATAGTATTGTTTTAATTAAAATATATATCATATATAAAATACATAAACATGTTAATTTCAAATTTTTCATTGAGTAGTAAGTCTCAACTAATAAATTTTTCATATTAATGAAATTAATATTCTTGTTACATCAAATATAAAATGTTAATAAATCATATGAGTACAAAACCTCAATTAATCAATATTCTTATTAAAATATATTGTATATATATGTCAATATCATTTAATTTTAATTATATGCCATATAAAATAAATATTTTTTTTGTTCTTTTACCAACAAAAAATATTTTAAATAAAAAGAGGGATTGATTTTAGTTATGTGTTTACTCCAATTTAATTTTATATGTAATAGTTGGTCGCTTCTTAATTATTTAATATATTTATTATTGCATAATACGTAAATGAACATAAAATAAATAATTATATGTATACATAATTAATGTTCTTTCTCGGTAAAGCGCAAATTTCAAATGTTATTTTGTTATATCATTTTAAGTGAGATGGTGAATTATAACATCTGGATGATATCATTGAAACTCAATGTAAATTAAATAGATTAAAAGTAAAATATCAACAAACATGATCCTACTCTTCAACTTTATATTGACAGTCCATGACTATACACTTAGGACTTACGATATGATGGTTGAACGATCAAAGTTAGTATTCAACGATTATTAGTATATATTTCCACGCACACAGATAATTAACTAATATAGATTATATGTCTAAGAGTGCTCGTCTAGAAATATATAGTTACATCGTACATATGTATATTAATTTGAATTTCCTTATTTAGAAGGATATTGATATAGATTTGTTCTTTTTTATTTGTTACCAGTATTTTTGCTTGTTACATAAATCTCGCAACCAATATATTATTTTCTAACATTCTTATCTAATTTATCTATTCTATTAAATTAGAAACATGACCTGTTGATATATATTTAGTCCAACTAATTATTTAATAACTGCATCTAACTAACCATAACTACTTTTTAAATATTACTACATATTAAGTTTAGTTATTTATTTATTCTATTAATAATAACTACATTCATGCGTTTAATTTATAGCTCTTTTTTATTATTTCCTATATTCTAAGAACCCATCTCTCATCTATATTAACTAGATTTTCAATTCGCGCTACGCGCGAATTTTGTATTAATAATTAATTTTATTTTATATTTAAATAATAAAAATATAAATTATTTATATAAATTTTTCTATGAACTATATTCAAAATATGATTTATTATTTTGTTTTTGAAATTTATACAATTGTATGTTTTAAATAGCCAATATTAAGATATCTCTTTGTTTGTATAGGTAAATATAGAAGTATATTTATAGAAATATTTATATTATTTATTAATCATAATTTATTTTAATAATATTTTTTTATGATGCATATTAACTGTTACTATACTGTTATTAACATTTTTATCTTAAAATTTTTACTTATCTTTCTAGTTCAATAACATAAAAGATTATTTCATATGTACACTGTCTAAATTTTCTTTATATTTACTAAATTTTTATAATAAAAATATAATTATTAGATAGTTATTGTGTGCTTATATGTATTGAAAATGCTTCAATTTAATTCTCTTAAATTCATATATGTATAGTGTTTAGATTTAGGTTTTAATCATAATAAATATTTTGATAAATTTAAACATTAGTAAACATTTTTGTTAAGTAAAAATATAGGAGATCTATAATATATATATATATATATATCTTTTAACTGATATAATTGCAGTATAAATTAATGTGAGGACTATGATGATTTATTAGTTCACTTGTATCTTTTTCTAATTTTTAGAAGTTTTTCAAAATTACAGTGTTTATATTTTACTTATTAATACTCTTAGATAATATATTCTTCAGTTGATTAAAGTAAAATGAATATTTATTGTCGTTGAAACTATATTCTAATATTACTATTATTTTTAAGTATTATTAATCATTTAGTAATTTATTTGGTGAACTTCTTTAGATTTTTTAAGTTTCATTTATTTTATTAACATTATTTTCAAATATATTTTTTTGATAAATCTCGTATGAGTTAATTTTAAATTTTATATGTTATATTTATTATGTAATTATTTTTCATAAACATGGATCATATCATTTTTATTGGTGACTTACATTAAAATGTATAAAAAGTCACCTTGTACTTTATTTTATTCTTAATGACCTTTTTGTTGCTTACAAAAAAAATTTAGATTCTTTTTATAAAAACTATCTAATTGGTTTTATGAAGAAGTGAATTATAATTTTCTAAAAAAAAAAAATTGTTTCAACACATAATATAGTATTGTTATTAAAATTTTAATTGTTGATGTATGTTAATGAATTTGAATGATAAAAGGTAGTTGAAAAATGCATAAATAAACAAAATAATTAATAACGTGTCATACATAAGAGAAATATTTTTTCTATCATTTTTAATAAAATTTATTTTTAACCAAGAATTGTTTGATAAAAAGAATTAAAATCAACAATCATTTTTCAAGAAAATTGTGCAACCTAATATAAATTTGACAATTTTTTATAGCCTATATAAAAATATAAAAAGAAAATTTAATACTAAATTTCAGTTTAATTTTTAAATTTATTTGATTACTTTAAATATTGTGAAATTAAGTACATTTTATTTTGATGTATATGTCATTTGTATGCCTTGGCATACTGTATGATATAAGTTTTTTAATATTTTGACATTAATTTTGAAAGAGTTAATATATATACCAAATTAGTTCTTTTTTATTATTTTTTGTTTATAATAGATATTTTAAATTTTGTTCTGATAGATAATTTTTCGAAATTTAAGATTTTTCGAAATATTAAACTACGATGATGTTAATATTTTAAATTATACGCCAATATTTTTAAAAGAAAATAGAAATATCGTTAGAAAAATTGTGGATAAAAATATTTTTTGCTAAATATTTTATTTTAATTTTTTTAATAAGTTGGTATACTATCAAACTAAGTTTTAAGAATTTTTTTATATCTGTTAATTTATAGTTTTACACTGATTTTATTTTATTCTTACATACATGATTATGAAAGTTATATTAAAACAATAAACATGATTTTCTTTTACAAAAATTTTTTTTTGTTAGTTAAAATATTCTTTTTAGTTTTCAAATATTCATTTTATATATTAAGTTATCTATTTTCATAAAAAAAAATTATTTTTTAACCATATTTGATTTTTCATTTTATTTTGATTGAAATAATTTGATTAAATGTATATTTAAAATATCAAATTTGGATGCTCAACTGGTATATTATTAATGTTACTTGTCAATGTCAAATTATTTCAAATAACTATTTTAAAAAAAAAATTGAAATTTTTTATTTTTAAAAATTTTAAGCCTCACCTCCAAAATCCCAACTCATAACTCTAAACTCTAAGTCTATATTAGTTAACTCTAGGGGTATAATTTATATTTGTACCCTTTAATAAAACTTATGTTGATTATTTTTCTTCTCAAATGCTATTTTTTAACAAAAAGAAAATAGTGTTATCCTAAGGTATTTCTCTTTGTAAGTTCTCTCTAGACATTTTAAATAAAATAAGTTCTTATTTTTAAAATATACTAGCGTTTGACCCGCGCGCCCGCGCAGATGTTATTTTTGTGAATGTCTAATATTTTAATTAATTTGTTTGATATAATTGTATATATGACTTGAACTTAATATTCAATATCCATTATCCGATTCGGATCCCATTCGCTTCGAAAAATGGATATTCAGGGATCATGATAGTGATTTTACGGATTTGATTGATCCAAGTACAAATTCGAATAGTAAAATTTTAGGTCTGGATATCGAAGCCAGATATTAAATATTTAAAATTTATTTATAGTTATCTATGTATATAATATATACTTTTATATAAAATAACTAAAGTTTTAATTTTATTAAATTTTAATGATTTTAAGGTTTTTTAAATAATAATTTTAAATAGACTAAATAGATGCTTAATAATTAATTTTTTAATTAAAAAAAACATGTCCGGATATCAACGTGTATTCAAATTATAGTCCGAATATCCTAACCTCAAATATCCGTATCCAAATAACAATTTTATGAATCCGACGAATGAATATCCGAATCCGTATATCCTAGAATACCCCAGATATTCGATCCGTCCTAGACCTAAATGTATATATGTATTATATGGTGATTAAATTCTTTAAATTTATAAATTACGTAAGTTATTCTTATTAGATATATATATATATATATATATATATCGTACAAATGATAATGCATTGTATTTTTTTGGAATATATAATCATTTATAATAAATATTAGTTTGTACTTTAGTCATTAAATTGTTACGGAAAGTTACATGATTTTGTTATTGTAAATGAATAAATTCATATTATAATCGAAAATTATTGACATTGTTATTTTTTTTATAGTTCAAATATAGTTGGTAGCTTATATTAATATGAATAAAAATAAAATAAATTTAATGTTATATATATATGTATAATTTTGTTTTTATTATAAAAATTTGGAAAGCACATATACATTTTTTATGCAGTCATTAATTTAATATGACAAAGATTGTTAATGGCTTAGCCTAGATTTATTTTTTTTCTTGTTAAGATCAAAAAGGGAGTTATATGATTCGGTCTCATCCGATCAGAATCAATGTTTATGTTTGGATACATGGATAATATCAGTGGCATTCTTTGTAAATATTATGTAAAATCAAGGGTTATTTTATATTTATACTTCAGTTTTAATAGATTAGATTAGTATGTATTTTAGTCATTAAATTGTTATGGAAAGTTACATGATTTTGTTATTGTAAATGAATAAGTTCATATTATAATCGAAAATTATTGACATTGTTATTTTTTTTATAGTTCAAATATAGTTGGTAGCTTATATGAATATGAATAAAAATAAAACTAATTTAATGTTATATATATGTATAATTTTGTTTTTATTATAAAAATTTGGAAAGCACATATACATTTTTTATGCAGTCATTAATTTAAATGACAAAGATTGTTAATGGGCTTAGCCTAGATGTTTTTTTTTTGTTAAGAATCAATGTTTATATTTGGATACATGGATAATATCAGTGGTATTCTTTGTAAATATTATGTAAAATCAAGGGTTATTTTATATTTGTACTTCAGTTTTAATAGATTAGATGTTTTTAGGTTCATAGTGTCTTTATTGTTTGAAATTCTTGTATTCTTTAAAAAAAAATTTTGTTAGTTAAATTTATGTTAATATTCTAGAGGTTTAATTTATATATCAAACTCACTCAATTGATGATATTTCTATTTTATTTACTAAATTTAATATTAATTTCTATTTTGACAGAGATAATTTTTGAAGATCTTTAAATTTTTAAAAATAATAAATAAAAAGGTGATTAGTATACTTTTATTTGTGATTTGAAATAATATGTGGATACTTTCAATGATTTATATAATCAACTTGTATATTGTATATGTTATTTGTGAATATTTTTAATAATATATAACCAAATTTTGAAAATCACGTGTTTTAAATTTATATAGTTATAATTGTTTGAAATTTTTATTTTGAAATTAATTATTATTTTTGTTAGTATTTTCGAAAATCCTTTATATACTAAGTTAACTTATATATAATGTTTTTATTTTTTGTAAGTTTACCATATTTGATATTTATTTCTATTTATACTGAAATAACACAATTTTGGTAATATTGATATTTTTAGAAATAAGAAATTTTAAAAAAGTTATTTGTCATAATATGATTGATTGTTTAACATCTTATGTGGACACCTTTAACGATTTATAGCCTCCACTTTTATATAGTATAGATTATAATTCACGAATACATTATATATGTGAGTGAAAGTTAATTATAAATTAGAATTCACAAAATAATATAGAATAATAGCATTTAATTTAATATTTGTTAATAATTATTATCTATATTAATAATTTTATGTTAAACGTTAGTTCATAAAATAATAATAATGTATAAATAGTAATTTTAAGATTTAAAAATTTTAAAACTTATTGATTATTTATAAATAATTATTATTTATATTAGTTTAATATTTATTAAATTAAATCGCTAAAATAAAATCAAGTTGAAATAACAAATGATTAAATCAATAAAACTATAATGCGGGTCCGAATAATCTCAAATCCTGAAAAATAGTTCAATTTAAAATTTTTTAAAAAATCAAATAAACTAAATTTAATAAAATTATAGAAAATGTTTAAAACACACAAAAAGGAATTTTATCAATAAAAGAAGGGTAAAAAATATAAAATATTTTATTTAATTTAAAATATTAAAAATAAAATCAGGGTGAAATAAGTTTAACAACGAGATAAATAAACAAAATCATAATACTTGTCATAATTATTTGGGACTTCAAAAATTATTCCTACTTAAAAAAAAATAATTCATATAAATAAATTTAAGATAAATTTCATAAAAAATCAAATTTATAATTTATTAAAAATAATTTTCATTACGTAAAATATTTTTTCAACAAATTAAGGGGGGTCAAAAATATTCCCGCCCTTTGAATGGCGGGTCAGAATCTAGTATACAATTAAATAGAATTCATGATTTATTTCATGTGTGATGTTTTAAATTTGGACTATCCTTAGAAATTTTATTAAATTTTGCATAACATAATTATAATATCTTTTCATATATTTTAGTTTTTATGTGAATTACAAATAAAAAATTTCTGAATATTCAAAAATCTTTTTAGAATATATTTTCGAAAATTAGTTAATTAAAATTTTAACTATCATAAAAACTAATTAAAATTTAATTCAATTTTGATTTATAAACAAAAATTCAAAATTATGTCAAATACTTCAAAAATTTGCTTCTCTATTATATATGTCAAGTTAGTTTAATTTCCACATATATTGAAATTTAGAAATAAAATAAAAATATGTAAATTAATATTGTTACATAATAATTATTAAAAAAATTGTTACAAAAATACGCAATTTATAAAATTTATGCAAATAATATTATAAGTCACACAAACATTATGACTTCTTTCATGTGTAATTTTTTTAATTTGGACCATCCTTAGAAAGTTTATTAAGCATAACATAACTATAATATATGGGATTTTTTCAAAAACAACCTAAAAATTCAAGTCAAACCCAAAACCAACCTTTTTTTTAGTTACTATTCATCATTGAATTTTCCATAATACCCATAAGTTTTTGAATTATTTACAAATTTGCCATTATTTATTTATTTATTTATTAATTTTGAGAAATACAAAAAAACAAATACACCCTAAACATTTCTTCTTAATTACAACTATGCCATTATCATCAATATTTTCAACCACCATGAACCACCATTTTTGATCTCCTAAAGCTTTAGAATTGAATTTTCAACCACTTTTTTCTCATTCTAAACAAGCAAATCTTCATTTCCTCTCATTTTCTCTACATTTCCATCTAAAAATCTCTCTTAACCTTCATTTTCGTAATCAAAAACTTCATAATTTCGTGTTTTTTCACTTGTGAATCATCAAAAATATTTCCTTTTGTTCATTATTGGAGTTTGGACAGTTGAAACGGCTGGAAACGAGCTTCACACTGCAAAAAGGTAACTATTTTCATGGTTTAAGTCGTTTCTCAGATCTGTGTCGCGATAGTAGACTGTTTTATATGTCTACGCCCTTATATAGACATACAATGCAGTCTATTTGTCAACGCACATGTCAGTTTTGCAATTGACTAAACGATTTTTTTTTTGTAACGTAGCCTTCTCCGACAGTCTACATCTTAACCTTTGACAACAAAAAAGTACGTAGACCTACAAAGACGACTACGCAAAAGAGGTTAGTTTTGCATTTGAATGAACTTTTGACTTTTCATAAGTAGACTTCAACATAAGTCTACGAAGCGTAGACTGCCGAAGAAGTTTACTTAAGGTCAGTTTTGCATTTGACCAAAATTTTGACTGCGTTGAAAAGGTTAGTTTTGTGTTTGACTAAAACTTTTTAAAATTAATTATTATTTTTTAATATGTAGACTTCAGATGCAATCTTCTCTTCCAAAAAAAAATGTAGACTACCCGTGAAGTCTATTTTTTTATTTTGGTCAAATGCAAAACTGACTCGTCGGATTTGAGAGTAGACTTCTTGCGAAGTCTGCAAATCTGTAGACGTTCATTTCAATCTACCCCCTAAAAAGTCAAACATAGTCAATTGCAAAACTAACCTCATTCAAAAAAAAACTAAAACATGTAGACTATATATTTAGTCTACCTCTGAAAGTCAAATCCTGGAAAATTCTCGTCAATAGCGAAAACTAACTTTTTTGAAGTTGTAGACTGAAAACAAAGTCTGCTTATATAAAATCACAACTTTTTTTCAACTATAAAAAGTAACCCGTAAAATGGTCAATTGCAAAAACTAACCCAAAGAGTAGACCTATCTGACCGTTTACGGATGTAAACTGAAAAGAAAGTCTACCACGTTGTAGACTGAACATGGAGTCTATTTTGAAATTTACATTAAAAGTTAATTTGTGTACTATGCATTAAATTTTTTCACAATTTTTTCGTTTGAAAGTGTGTAATAGTTAATCCTAATGGGTTTGAGTGATTTTGGATAGAAAAAATATTGTAATTATGAAAGTATAATACTTTTGATTTTGCTATATTGCTAGGAAACAATTGTAGACATATTAGTAAGGCTACGTTAATTGTCACAGTGCAAACAACCAGGTCACATCCAAACTGTCCAAGTTAAATCAGTGTTGTCTTACTGCTTTGGATGTTATCCTATGTATTATCTCTTATGTGTTGAATTGATCAATTGTATTATTGCTTTGGATGGTGTCTTATTGCTTTGGATGTTGTCTTATGTCTTATGTATTTAACTTATCAGCTTTATTGTCGCTTTGGATGTTGCCTTATTTGATGAACTTTTGTTGAAATCGTAGGTCTTAATTTTTCTATTACTTTGAGTTCTAATGTTACTTTTTGTCGTGCAGACCAACATGTTAGTCTTCTTGAACAAAAAGTATACTTCTTTTTAAGTCTCTTATAAAGGAAGACTAATATATAAATCTTTGATTGTATTGGAATTGTACTTTTGGTCGAATATGAATTAAAATCTCTGAAAGAAGAGTACTATACTAATACAATATTTTGATATATAGTCGAGTACCAGACTTCTATAAAAGTTTTCTGTAAAAGAAGACTAATACTTAAGTCTGCTGCAAGCAAATTACATAAGTTTGTTACAACCATATGTCTGGTACAAAAGCCTGATACAACTGTCTGTTACTCACAGTTCTTGAGCTCCTCCCTAAAGTATACAACCTCGATAGGAAATCATGCTTATCCATTTTGTAACATGCACCAAGAAGACACAAACAAAGAATTATATAAGTGCATTCTACACGAGAAGTCTACAATTTAAAATAAAGCCTACACGAGAAGCCTATAAATTCAAACATCAATGTACTACAAATTCAAAACATCAGTTTACATGAGAAGTCTACAAATTCAAAATATCAATTTACAAAATTCAAAATATCAGTCTACAAATTCAAAATTCAAAATATCAATCTACAAATTCAAAATTTCAGTCTACAAATTCAAAATTTCAGTCTACAAATTCAAAACTTCATACTACACTTCAAAATGAAGTAAACTCACCAGAAGCAGAAAAATGGATTAGAGAGGATGCAATGCTCGTTAGAGAAATGGATCTAAGACTGACCGACTCAGATCTGAATCAAAAGAAACTAAAAGGTTAGTAAACAAGGATGAGCTTGTTAGGTTATTAGTTAAACAAGAGATAGAGATGACACAGAGACATACATTGGAAAGATGAAGCACAGTCCCTTGCTCGCTAGGACATAAAGATGAAGTAGAAGCCTTGATACTGACCGGAAGCAGAGATTTGGACGAGAAGCACCGTTCCTTATAAGTCTCCAGCTCAGATCTGAAAAGAGAAAAAGGTAAAGGTGGTCACTTTTTATCAACAGAGAGGTAAAAAGAGACATTTAACTTACCAGAGCGATGGAGGAGACAGAGACGAAGCGGATAGGAAACTGCGTGGATCGAGTTCGCCGGAAATCTCGCCGGAAATCGCCTAGAGAGAGATACGGCGAATATTAGTTTTTTTACCTGAAAAGCTTGAGAAATCGTATTTATATACTAGGTTAAATTGTGTGTAGACTGAAAAAAAGGTCTACATATATGTAGACTTTATAATATGTCTACGAACCCCTTAACCACAAATCTCAAACCGTAAATGTTTTATTTGACCATCAAATTATATTGGTTAATTCGGTTAGGTTAAATTGTGTGTAGACTGAAAAAAAAGTCTACATATATGTACACTTTATAATATGTCTACGAACCCCTTAACCACAAATCTCAAACCGTAAATAGTTTATTTGATCATCAAATTATATTGGTTAAATTCGGTTAGGTTAAATTGTGTGTAGACTGAAAAAAAGATCTACATATATGTAGACTTTATAATATGTCTACGAACCCCTTAACCACAAATCTCAAACCGTAAATGTTTTATTTGATCATCAAATTATATTGGTTAAATCCGGTTAGGTTAAATTGTGTGTAGACTGAAAAAAGGTCTACATATATGTAGACTTTATAATATGTCTACGAACCTTTTAACCAAAAATCTCAAACCCTAAATGTTCCTTAAAAATGTTTAATTATATAAAATTTTAATTTTTTTTACTTCATATTATCCATTATATTGATGATTAGTTAAAAATATTACAACAATTATTTTTATACATTTTTAAAATTAAATTATTAGATAAAATTATGGTATAGACTACATAACAAGTCTACCGAATGAATAGACTTCGTACGAGGTCTACATATATGTAGACTTTTTTCTGTTACGTGTAGACTAACAAAGGATAAAAACATAAAATATACTTCTGTTTTTTTGTTTGGTCATAAGGGTTAAATAGTACTTTTATCACCCTTGTAGGTTGGTTTTGCATTTGATTGAAATTGGGGTACACTTATAGGTTTAAATTGAATTTTTAGGTTGTTTTTAGCAAATCCCCCATAATATATTTCATATCTGTTAGTTTTATTTTAAATACAAATAAATATTTTTTGAAAATTCTAAGAAAATATTTTAAAATCTTTTAGAATATTTTTTAAATATATTTTCGAAAATTAGTTAATTAAAATTATAATTATCATAAAAATAATTAAAAAAAATAATTTCAATTTTGCTTTATAAACAACAATTCAAAATTATGAAAACATACTTTTAACAATATCCCAAAAATTTGCTTCTCTATTCCGCATCTCCAACTTAATTCAGTTTCTACATATATTTCAAATCTACAAATAAAACACAAAATATGTAAATCAATATTGTTACTTAATAATGTTTTTTAAAATAAATTGTTAACAAAATATAAAATTTATAAATTTTATACTAATTATATTATAAGCCACACAAACATTCTTATAAAGTCAGATAATATATAACATTATATTATATTAATTTATTGATTGTATAACCTAAAATATTAGTACTCAGAAAATCCGCACCGTCGTACATGTCAATATCTAGTTTTTATTAAATGGTTTTCATATTGATTTGAAAGTAGTTTTTTTTTTAATTTTAATTTAATATAACCAATATTTTCAAGATTTTCCATGAGTACAAAATCAAGAACAAGCAAACAATTTATTTTTCTGTTTGAAAATATAAATAGAAAGTGAATAAATAATAAATTAAAAAGTTAGTGTCTACAGATATCATTCTCATCGACAACTCAGCTCCGAGGAGTTGACCCGTTAAAATCTGTAAGGATTCATCGGTGGGTACACTGCCGGTTGTGTCTGCGGCGGAGCCGCATTAGGATAGCCTTCAGGTGGACATGATAAGCCAGGAAATATAGACTGATACATTGTCGGTGGACCTTCAGATGTGTAACTCATCGGATAGCCATGAGGTGGATACAAGCCAGGGAAACATGCTGGCGGCAGAATCTCCGGCTGAGAATGTGGTGGATAAACCGGTGGCTGATGAGAAGGAACGTGACCGTAACTAAACGATCCGACACTTGGAAGCAACTGACTCAACACGGGTCCGTTTAAAACTGGCCGGTACGTCGTGGCCAGGGGACGCACCGGCTCGTGAGCAATGTACCGTGAACATCCAACACCGCTCGCAGCAGCCACCGGACCGGTGAAGGAATAAGTGAAACTGATATCGCCTCTTGGCTTTCCGTTAGCCTTCTTGATTTTGTACGTGACGTATCTTTGACCGGCCTTATCGTTTCCGAGATGATCCAAAAGCTCTTTCACCGGAACGTGAACCTCGCCGATGTCTTTATCACCTCCTCCACCACGTTGCTCGCATTTGATCGTGAGTGTGATCACAAGCCGGTTGGCCTGAGCTAAGGTTTGGTCGATGGTGAATTTCATGACGCCATCGATCCACCTGGGGCTTGTTCCACTGTCTCTAGCCACTTGTGTCCGCTGCTCAGGGTGGTCGGAGCATTTGGGATCGCCGGATAACTTCGCGGACACGAAAACATCCATCTTGGAGACTTTCTCAAGCCCTTTTGCTGACGTCACGGTTATTTCTAGAGATCTCGTCGTCTCCATGTTGAAATGACCAAAGGTTGAAATGCTAAAAGCCGGTTCATCTCTAAACACATTACATATAGAAGTTGCAGAGACGACTAAGAGAAAGTCAATGGACCATTTCATTAATACTCCCACTAATCCCTTTTCTAAAATATGTATCGAATTAAGATTTTAATATACAACAATTGTAAGAGTAAAGTATAGCCATGAAGGAAGGAGTCTGTGTGTGATGAACAAGCCAAAGGCTATATTACAACTCAGTCAAGAAGCACGAGTTTATTCTCATATGCTCACTCTTCAAAATTTTATATTTCTCCTTTTAATAAAAAAATATTATTTATTCATTTTAAAATATGAAACTGAGCCAAATACCTTTATATCCTTAAATAAGTATACCTATTATAGACCTAACCCAATATCTAATTTTCTACCCGGATTCGACCCAAACCTAACCGGATCCAACCAAGAATTTTAACCTAAGCCTAAACGACGTCGTTTTTTACTTTTCTGTTTTTCTAAGTCTTCTCCTCATCTCTCTCTCCCTCGGACTCTCTCTCGCGAATTCCAGTCTTCCTTCTTCATCTTTCCGTGGAGTTTGATTTTTTCTTCAAAATCGAGCCTCAATTAAGCATCAATCAACATTCTTCGTCTTTCTCCTAACATCTCAGTAAGTGATTTCTCTTGATTTGTTTGGTAAAGGTCGGATTTAGGTAAAACAATATTAGGGAAAGTTGTATGTTATAGATGAATCTTCAATAGGGTTTCGGTAAAACGTATTTTGGGATAATAAATTGAGAAAAAAGTTTGTGAAACCTTAGATGTGAAGCAATCATGGTAGAATTCAATTTGAGACCATAAGGGATTGCGATTCTGTGGTTATTTTGACCGGCTTAAGATGTCTACGAATGGTTAAGATGCTGTGGGAGTTTTATAATTTTAGATTATAGATGCTATGTTATTTCTATAACTTTGAATGGTAAGTTGGTGTGTTAAAACAATCTTTGACTTATAGAGAAAATTTATGAATGAATATGGTGTGTAATTGTTATGTTGTTTGATGTGGTTTCCTTTTGGGACTTTGTGATAAAATTATTTAATTAAATTTGTGTAGTTTTTTCATGTTTTTATGTGAGTTATGTGAATATGATATGTATTTAACTGAGGTATTGCGTTTGAATCTTTTTGTACAGGATGGTAAAGGGTAAGGGGAAGGGCAAGGGCAAGGCCAAGATCAAAAGCAATAAACGTGAATATGTGAGAGCTAGAAAACCGATTGTAGAAGAGGTCTCAAATGAAATCCCAGTTCCAGAACCGACAGTGCATTCGGTCTCAGTCTCAAATGGGTCAGAAAGTGAGGGAATGTCTGCATCATCTCAGGTATGTGTTCTATGATCATGTAAAAAAATGTGGTTAATGTTTGATGAACAAAAAAATGTATGTGATTTCAGGAAAGGCAGCCAACGCAACCTCTTGAGATGTACTTCAACAGCTCTCAGTTCACAAAAATTTGCAAGATACAAACCAAATGTTTCGTGATCGAGACTGTGGAAGTCATCAAGAAGCTCAAGCCCGAGGTCAACTGGTTAACAGAACACCCTCAGTTTCATCATTTTTTTCACATGCCAGAAGAGCCGAACCTGAAACTGATGGGGATGTGGATGTTACTCTTGCGGACCATTCGTATTGAAGAAGAAGATATAGCATGGTTTGGGGTTAATGGTGTGCCCATCCGTTACTCCATGAGAGAGCATGCCCTCATTTCAGGCTTAGATTGCCATGAATATCCGAAGAGACATTTGAAGCTGGGAAGCTACAATTTTGTTGATGCTTACTTCAGCAATAGAGAGAAGATAACTATAAAAGATGTGAAGCAGAAGCTGGTGGGTATGAAGCCGTGTAGTGATAGATTGAATATGGCTGTTTTGTTCTTCCTTGGTCGGATTATCAGAGGAAAACCGAAGGATAATGGACCTTTAGACCAGTTCATTTTGAGGATTGTAGATAGATTGGATGTTTGCAAAACATTTCCTTGGGGTCGTCTAACTTTTGAGGATGCCATTAAAGGGATCAAACACATGATGGACCTTTTGAAGGGGAAACCTAATCCGACAACATGATTTGCTGGATTCATTATCCCTTTAGAGGTAAAGGTTATCGTATGTTTTAATTTTTTGTTATATAAGATTCTAATATGTGATATTTTTTTATAGATATTGGCGTTTGAGTGTATTCCAAGTCTCACGAAGGATTTTCGAGTTCTAGTAGCTAACTGTCTTGAAGAGTGTCCTAGGATGTGTAAGAGTCGTTTTAAAAAGACTAGCATGAAGGGTTATCCGTTGGAAGATATTTATGTTGTTCTTGGAGACAGAAAGGATATATGCTTGTATTATGCTTGTATTATGGATTGTAATTTGAAGCTTTTTTTGTCATTGATTTGAATTTTATGCAAATTTCAGGTTATTGACAGTATGTTATTGCCAAAGTGGACGAGAAAATCATGTTGGCTCGTATCATTGATGTGGAAGAAGAATATGAAAGAGAAGGCAACCAAAGTGACACTTGGAACTACTGGCTAAATGTGAAGGGGAAAGCTATTTGGTGGAAAGAGATGTATGAGTTGGACATTGCAGCACGAAAGTTTTCAAAGAAGAAAAACAATGGCAAGGGGAAGGAGGTTGAAGCATCATCCTATAATGCTGATTTGGAGTTCACTTTGAAAGGTTTGGAAGAGAGGATTGTTAAGTCTATGGAAGAAGGGTTTGCTGGATTGAAGCTACAAGTGGAGACAAAGCTTGAGTCCATGGACGGTAGGCTGAGTGGAATGGAAAAGACCCAGCGATATTTGAAAAGAAAAGGAAGGAAGATGGATAAGCGATTAATTTCTCTTGAATCTAAGAGGAATGAAGACATGGATTTTGATCAGTGGGGGTCAATGAATTATGATAGAGAAGAAGCTGTAGAAAAAGAAGCTGTGGAAAAAGAAGCTGTGGAAGATGAACATAAAGATGATGTTGAGAACGATGATCAAGAATATGATAAAGAAAAGGATGTGGATGGTGAAGAAATAGAGAACAGTGAGAACGATGAGCAAGAATATGATATTGAGAAAGAGGCTGAGACGAGGAGAGTAGAGGCAGATATAGCTTGGAGGAGAATTCTTTCTAAATCTGACAAAGAATCTGAGGAAACTTCCAAAACTCCACGTGGTAGGACTAAGGCATCAGCGGCGAGGAGACAAGTACTTACACCACCTGAGAAGTGGATATGCTCACCAGTGGTGGATGCAGAGAAAGCTGTGGAAACAGAGGAAAAAAACAGTGAGCAAGAAGCTGTTGATGTACATGAAGAGGAGGAAAAAACCAGTGAGAAAGAAGATATTGAGCCTGAGAAAGAGGCTGAGGAGTCTGTTGAAGCAGATGTGGAACAAGATGTAGAGGGAGAGGAGGAAAAAAACAGTGATGAAGAAGATATTGAGTCTGAGAAAGAGGCTGAGAAGTCTGTTGAAGCAGATGTGGAACAAGATATAGGGGAAGAGGAGGAAAAAAACAGTGAGCAAGAAGATATGGTAATTGAGCAAGAAGCTGAGAAAGAGGCTGAGCAACCTGAGAAAGAGGCTGAGCAAATTGAGCAAGAAGCTGGGAAAGAGGCTGAGCAAATTGAGAAAGAGGCTGAGCAAATTGAGCAAGAAACTGAGAAAGAGGCTGAGCAAATGGTGGAGGAAACTGAAAATCCCACTGAAAAAGAACGGAGTGAAGTAGAAACGCGAGAAGCTGAAAATTCCACCGAAGAAAATGGTGAAAAATACACTGAAAAAGAGAAGCAAAGCTGGTACATGGTTGTTTACAACGGCAGTGAAGAGAGGAAGGAACCAGCCACGCCTGTGGTACACTCTAAGCCCAAGGCTAGGCCGAAGGTCATGGCAGTAAAGTATGGTATTCCCAGATCTGTGACATTAGAAAAAATGAGAGCTAAAGCTATGGATGCTGCTGCTAAGAAGGCTAAGACTGATGGTGCAGCTAAGAAGAGGGGCAGACCAAGGAAAACTGAAACTGATGGTGCAATTAAAAAGAGGGGCAGACCAAGGAAGGCTGAGACTGATGGTGCAGCTACTCTGGTAGCATGTACGCCAAGGGAGAGGAGAAAACCTAAGTGGCTGCAGAGTCCTTTCACAGAGGGGAAGACCGAAGACATTGAAGGGGGGCCGACGAAGAAGCGTAAAACAAAGGCTTAGTAGACTTTTCTTCATGTTATATTTATCTATTTAGGATGTTATTTAAGTATTTTGGATGTTTCAAACTCGGTAGAACCATGCGTTTGGATGTTTAAAACTTGGTGTGTTGCAAAAGACAGGTTTGGAAAACTGGATTTACTAGGCATACTATGCCGAAAAATGAGTTAGTGGGATAACTAGATATACTGGGTTTACTATGCCTAAAAACCACTATAAAATAAAATACCAAAAATGGTTAACACATGTAAAACGGTAAAATACATATAATATTAAAATATATTTCACATGTAAAACATGCAGCCGTCATGCATATATTTATTAATATATTTAACACTTAGTAATACATGGTAGTTTCAAGGAAGTAGTAATACTACCTTACACATAGTAATACTTTGGCAAATTTAACGTTTATTTAGTAAAACCATGATTAAAGAGAATATTTTGTAGTAGAACCTAATGTTTTGTACCATGAATATCAGTAAAGAACACAATTACATTAACAATTTATGAGAACTAAGTATTTTTATGGATTCTGGTTACTATTGGATATGATGCACACAATAACCATGAAAGTTAAGGAAGTGTTTTGGGAAAATGATAAGTGTTTTTTGAAATACTGAAAGTAATCCTAAAAATCATCGATTCTACATATTTATTATATACACAGGCTACTAATAGGTAATATATGGGTTTTATATGCTAAAGATACGTACTACTTGCAATATATAGGTCTTTCAAAAGGTCTTTCCCCGAATTACACATAGTAAAACCAGTAATCCTAGTAGTCCGAATTACACATAGTAAAACCAGTAATCCTAGTAGTCCGAATTACACATAGTAAAACCAGTAGTCCTAGTAGTCTGAATTTCCAGATTCAAACACCTGAACCCAAATCACTTCCACATTCAAAATACGCTGCCATACTTGTGCCTCTTGCCCTACCTCTGCATGTGCCTCTTGTACTCCCTCTGCCTCTTTTTCCTCTTCCACAAGATTCTCCAGCTGATGGAAACCTTGTTTGTTGCGGTCTTCCTTTCTTGACATCATAATCCGGAGGAAGTACTTTCCGTGCTCTAACTTCTTCTGGTACAACCCAATCAGACATATGAGGAACATGATATATTGTCCTGTGATAAGCCAAAGCCCATAGCTCAACCCAATAGTACTTAGTACAATACTCAGATAAATGGAGTTCCCTTCCCGCTTTATCAGTCATGAATGTGGCAGCAACTACAACATGAACACATGGGTATTTATCTTTATCAAATTGTTCACAGCTGCAAGTCATCATTGCCATATCAACGATATAAACCTTCCGTCACTACCTTTCACACTGTACTCAAGATGGAAGTTGTTTAACTCTTCAACCTTAACAAACCCTGCATCAACACATCTTTTGGACATCTCCGCTTCCACAATAGGCACAAGCTTTATTGTCGGTGGTATTTCAGCTGCCTCCTTCCTATGTTTGTTAAACCATTCAGCCATTTTTGCAATGATGACATCAAACATTGGTAGCAAGGTGAACTTTCTTGCGTCTTTAATTACACCATTAAAAGATTCTACTAAATTGGTGGTGTCAACATTGTACCTATCTCCTTGAAAGTAACACCTAGCCCATTTCCTCTCTTCAACATTTTTGTCAAGATAATTCGCTGCAGCAGGATACTTTCTGCGAAAAGCATGATAAAGGTTTAAGAACTCAGCCTCTGTATAAGCATGTGCGCACTCCATAAACTTGAATGCACAAGTATCTCTGTTGTTACGGACGTGGCCTTTAACATTTTGAGACAAATGCCATATACAATACCCATGAGCGGCCTGAGGGAACACTGCACCTACTGCATTGATCAAGCTTTAATTTCTATCTGAAAGAAACACCAATCCCGGAATATCGGATATCACTAATTTTAATTGTTCCATAAACCACATCCAGCTATCATTTTTCTCACCATCTGCAACACCAAAAGTAATTGGGTAGGTGTGATGATCGGGATCCTGAGCAGCCACAACAAGTAGAACTCCACCTTAAACATTCTTGAGGTGTGTTGCATCCACAATGAGGAATGTCCTCATTGCGCTGAACCCTTCTATGCTAGCCCCCAAGGCAAAAAAACAGATACTTAAATTTGTTGGCCTCGTCCACCTCCACATGAGTTACAGTGCCAGGATTCATCTTCTCGAGCATGTACATGTAATCGTGTAATAAAGAAAAGCTCTCTTCTGGACTTCCTAGCACTTCATTAGCAGCTTCCCTTCTTCCTCTCCATGCTGTTGGGTATGATACATGCACACCAACCCTGCGATGAACTAAATCGATCAGAGTGTTGGGAACAAGTGTGTCAAAACTACCAAGATAATCTTGAGCCAGCATAGCCGCAAAGACTTGTGGTGTACCTCTCCTTCTATTAGGCAGTGTTCTTGTAATAACAACTAAACATGTATGTTGCTTGATGTAACTTCTAACCGTCCAACTATCTCAATTTGCTAGCTTTGCAACTCGCACAAACCACTTGCAGCCGTCTTTCTCTCCTCGGCATTTTATCACATATCTCACTCTATCCGACTTAATTATATCATACTCAAAACAATTCTGATGAGAAGCCGTCTGAATATGAACTTGTGCTTCATCCTTAGATCTAAATTCTTGACCTAAAACCAAATCCATACCATCATCCCTAGTCTGATAGACAACAGGTGTGACTTCAACTGATGGTCTTACTTATGTATCTCCAAACACATGCTCATCTCTTTCGGTTAAATTCTCATGCATCTCAACGTCATCGTAGAATGTGAGCACACCATTATTACCATATTCATCAGTGCCATATTCATAACCAGCCTCTATATCAGGAGTCTGTCTATCAGTAGTCTCTCTAACGGATAGACTGACGTCAGTTTGTCGTCATCTTCTGAAAGTTGCACTTCTTCATCTGTTTTGTATATATCATTGTTGAACTCCACATGTAGAACACTTCTAAACTTCTCATGATTACTTACAGTAGATATCCAAACACGTCTTCATCATTCCAGATATATGATGGCTTGTTCGAATTCAACACCATTGAAAAATAACTAATCCTCGCTTCCATCTTAGATTCATTTACTTTTATCTTTATGAAAATACGCTCAACCAAACAAGAGTATGTCACCTCCTTCACTGATTTCTTCAACACAATAGTGTGAATTTCATCTTCTCCTTCACCATCTCCCGAGATCCATTTCATTTCAGCCTCATCCTTATATAATTTATCCCGTAATCAAAACAAATGAATGTGCAATGCGGATTTTGCATTTTTCCTGCAATAAAATGGAATTATCATTATTAAAAAAAAATTCATTCTCACACCCTAAAGTCTTCTCTTACTATTAATTCTTTCAAATCTACAAACATAGTAATATCAGTAATACTAGTAGAACTCGTAAGCATAGTAGTACCAGTAAAATCATTTTGCCGTAGTAAAACTAGTTATCTTAGTAGTACCAGAAATTATCATTCCACTAACTAATAAACTTTTAAAGATGAATTTGTTTAGATTGAAAGATTTTTCAGTACCCATGATATATACTCTATCATAATGAAATTACACAAATAAAAATCAGAAAAAAACGAACGTAAATATATATCTCCATCCAAAACCCATAAACATAATTTTAAAAATCTTCTTTTTAAATCTCTCTTAATTTTCATCAACAATTATTTTTTAACGCAAGCCGAGTTATACACTTATTTTAAATAATATTTGAGTAATAATTTCATCAAAAAGACACATAAAATATACTTTAAATCCATAAACACAATGTTTAAAATCGTCCATAATATCTCCAAATTATCATGAAATCTTAGGGAAATCGGTCAATTCCTACGTCAACAGGGACTAATGATCTCGATTAATACATAAACGTGTTACCTGTGCAAAAACATACATCAACTAGTAAGAAATTTAATTTTCATACATGAACTTTCAAAATTTGGTTTTAACATACATTGACTTAATTTCTGTTAGTCAAACATTAAATTGTTGTTGACATGTAACATGAAATCGGCCAATGGTCCAGATCAATACATAAGTATTTCACATGTGCGAAAACATACATCAACTAATATAAAATTTAAATTTAATACATGAACATTCAAATCTGGTTTTAATATGCATTGATTTAATATCCACTAATCTAACATTACCGAATATAAATTGTCTGTCACGTGTTGATTAAATAAGGTTTTTATTGTATTATGTGGTTATTAAACAGTATTACGTGGTAAATGACTGAGAAAAATAAATCATTTGGGCTAAATGATTTTTTTTTCGTGTAACTCATTAGTTAGTTTTTGCTTTAACTTTTTGTTCTTCGACTTGTTCGACAAAAAACCTAACACATAAGACAACAAAGTACAAAATCAAACAGAGAGAAACGAAAAATATCTAGCTTGTCCATTCTTGTTTCTCTCTGTTCAATTTTTTTCATTAGTTGTGTTCTTTGTGGTACGTTTTCTTTTGCTGAAAAATCAAAACAAAAAATTAAAGAGAAAAGCTAACTAATGAATTACACTAGATCGAAACCGTTTGGGCTAAATGATTTATTTTTTTCAGTTAATTACCACGTAATATATTTTGATTACCATATAATACTATAAAAACCTTATTTAAGCAACCCATGACAGAAATTTTATATTTGGTAATATTTGACTAGTGAAAATTAGATCAATGTATATTAAAACAAGATTTCAGAAGTTCATGTATTGAATTTAAATTTTGTATTAGTTGATGTATGTTTTCACACATGTGACGTGTTTATGTATTGATCATGATCGTTGGTCACTGTTGATGTAGGAATTGACCGATTTCATGTTACCTCTTAACGACAACTTAACGTTTGACTAACGGAAATTAGGTCAAAGTATGTTAAAACCAAATTTTGAAAATTCATGTATGGAAGTTAAATTTTGAACTAGTTGATGTATGTTTTTGCACATGTAACATGTTTATGTACTGATCGGGACCGTTGGCTCCTAGTGACGTAGGCCAACGGTCCCGATCAGTACATAAACACATTACATGTGCCAATGGTCCCGATCAGTACATAAACATGTTACCTATGCGAAAACATACATCAACTAGTACAAAATTCAGTTTCCATACATGAACTTTCAAAATTTGGTTTTAACATACATTGACCTAATTTCCGTTAGTCAAACGTTAAGTTGTCGTTACCACGTAACATAAAATTGGTCAATTCCTACGTCAACAATGACCAACGATCACGATCAGTACATAAACATGTCACATGTGCAAAAGCATACATCAACTAATAGAAAATTTAAATTCAAAACATGAACTTCCAAAATCTTGTTTTAATATACATTGATCTAATTTTCACTAGTCAAATATTACCGAATATAAAATGTTAGTAACATGTTGATTAAATATGGTTTTTATTGTATTATATGGTAATTAAACTGTATTACGTGGTAATTAATTGAGAAAAAACTATTTATGTCAAACGATTACGTTCTCGTATAACTCATTATTTAGATTTTCTCTTTAATTTTTTCTTTTTTGACTTTTTTGGCAAGAAAAACGTAGCACAAAGAAGTAAAGAAATTACAAAACTGAACAAATAGAAACGAAAATGGTCAAGTTAGACATTTTTTGTTTCTCTCTGTTTGATTTTATACCCTATTTTTCGAAAAAAATCAAAGAAAAAAAATTAAAGAAAAAAACTAACTAATGAGTTACACGAAAATAAAATCATTTGGCCCAAATGATTTATTTTTATCAGTCATTTACCATGTAATACAGTTTAATTACCAGATAATACAATAAAAACCTTACTTAATCAACACGTGACAAACAATTTATATTCGGTAATGTTAGATTAGTGGAAATTAAGTCAATGTATGTCAAAACCAGATTTCGAAAGTTCATGTATTGAATTTAATTTTTATTGGTTGATGTATCTTTTTGCACAGGTGAAATGAATATGTATTGATCGGGACCATTGGCCCATGTTGATGTAGGAACTGGCCGATCTCATGTTACATGTTAACCACAACTTAACGTTTGACTAACGAAAATTAAGTCAATGTATATTAATACCAAATTATGAAAGTTCATGTATGAAAATTATATTTCTTACTAGTTTATGTATGCTTCTGTACAAGTAACAAGTTTAAGTACTAATCGGGACTGTTAGCTCCTGTTGACGTAGGAATTGGCCAATTTCCCTGAAATCTTACATTTTAACATTACCCATCATATACACAACATTTAAATGATATTTTTTAAAACATTTCATCAGAAAAAGTACATGAAATATACCTAAAATCAATAAAGACAGTATTCAAAATCGTCCATAAAATCTCCGATTTTTCATGAAATCTTATTTTTTTAACATTAATCATGATATACCTAACATTTACATGATATTTTGAAAAAAAAATCATCAAAAACGGACTTTAAATACATCAAAAACGGACTTTAAATACCTGTTTTAGAAGCTTCAATATCGTCAATGGAAAATGAAGAAGAATAGTTCACGATGGGGGAGGGGGAGCAGTGGGAGAAAGTGAAGACATGTGGGGCCACCTTCCATCTGATTGGTTAAAGTTTTTTGTGATAGTTGATTTATTTAATTCAAGATTTAAATGTATTTATGAGGTGAATGAGATATAATAAATAAATAAAAGGTTGTAAAGACAAAAAGGTATTGAGAATAGATAGGGGATATAGAGAATAGTTTTTTTACTTTAAGGGTATCTGAGAATAAACTCTAAAAAAATAAGAGCATCTTTAATGTAGGTCTTTTAGCATGAGGTTCTTATTTTTCTTAAGACACGTTTATTAATTTTAACTAAGAAAATTTAAGAACCATTTTTTATCCGAAAAATATATAAAAAAAATCAAATCAAATTAAAATTCTCATCTTAAAAGACTCGGGTTTAAAATGGTTTAACACTAAATCCACACAGCCCAAACCAGCTTTTGACCTTCTTATGTCCATTAAAACTAATGAGACAACAAGACATATAAGAAACCAAGTAGTCTAGTGGTTTCTATTAGAGGAGAAGTTACCTTGTTGGTCCAAGTCAAGGATCAGGGATGGACTCTCCTTCAATGCAAAATTATTAGCTCCACATGTGGCTACCGGATATGGATTCATTATTTATGGTCCATTTGAACTTTCGAGAGAAAATTTATCCGTGGCTGCACCTCCCACCCGGGGATTAGGTCTCTGTTTTTGATAGACTGAGATTTAACCCATTTGTTTAGGAAAAAAAACAAGACGTATAGGATCCGAGCAATTCGGGTTTAATTTAGATGGAAGCGGGTACGGCTCGAAATGTCCGTTAATGGCCCATTAAAATGGTTTTAAACTTTAAACGTCGCAAGGGCCCACTTAAAACCTTGGAAGCTGGTCAGAAAGTTTGTCGGAATCCATTTCAATCCCCATTTTTGGCAAAGGAGACGACGGCGGAGAAGAAATGGTAAGTCGAGAAGCGTTGATCGCATACAGAGCTCTTTTGAAGGCAACAAGGAAATCATTCGCCGGAGATACCGAGATGATCAAGGCTTCGGCTTCCGAGATCCGTAAGAAGTTCGAAGAGAGCCGCCACGTGGCTTCCGATTCCGACATCCCTCGCCTACTCGAAGAAGCGCGTGAAGCAACTCAATTCATTTCCACCATGATCGTCCAGGCCAAACTCAACGAACGCGGCGGCTACGGTACTCGTTATACTCTTTTTACACGGCTTACTTCCCGATCTCTGCTTTGCGCACAATCTGTTTGTTGAAATGCGTGACTGAAAACTCGATTGTTGTGTCTTAGAGGTGAAAGCAAGCCAGGAACACGCGGGAGCGACATTGGAGCTTCCGACAGAGGAGATGCTTCGGAAAAAATCTGTATGAGTAAGTCTTGTGGGTCTCTGAGACCACACAACATTGTCACTGTCTGAAATTTAATTTCTTCTCCCTTGCTCGTTTTGTTTTAATAGGGGAAAGGTGTAACCTTCTTTTGTGATTCTCTGTTTTGTTTTCATTCAAAAAAATGATTCTCTGTTTTGTTCTCTCTTCACACACATATTTGATCAATAAGGAGCTCCTTACGTTCATATTTAGATGAAGTTCTTTCATTTCAGATCTATGATCCAAGAATGATAGAGTGTTACTTACATTCGTGCCTCATTGTTTATTATGCTATAGACACTCACTTTCCACATCCTGTCTTAAAGACCCACTTCTTGCATCATGGTTATATCTTTGCTCCTGTTAAATGCTAGTTATTTTCTCCATCAGCTATGGTGTCATCTCTCTAGTGTTTTGCATTTGTGCGGTTTCAAAGAGTCTGGTTTGAAAAAAATGTGATGCGAGAGAGTGAAGCCATGATACTTTTAACTCATATTTTTAAACCAATGAAATAGTACAACCCTTTATTTCGATATGGCCTCCCATATCCTTAAGTATGTTTCGTTTTCTGAAGAGAACCACTGCATACTCCTCTCTCTCTCTCCATTCATGAGTGTCCATGGTTTTACCCAGGAACCCATAATGTTCTTCATGGTTTTAAGTTCAGAGTTTACGTTTGTCTTTAGTGTCTCTTCATGTTCTTCTGTGGTGTGCAGTCCTTGATTTCTTGTGTTTAGGATCATAAGAATCATGTGAATAGTCATAACTATATATACTTTGTTCTTTCAGTTCTCATGTGAGTTTAATTCAATTTTTCAAAACTGTAAAAATGCTCACGCATTATTTGATTGTGTACATCAAAGATTACCCACGCACGTCCTAAAGAAAGTAGCTATGGCGTGGGGAAAAAAAAAAGGATTCGACGAGATTATGGTCATGTGCCTCATGGCGATGATTTTGTTGATTAAATATTTATATTTTTACAAAAAATGGAAACGAGTTTTGGTTTAAATTATACCATGAGCAGTGCTAGGTTAATAATAAGCTGTTTTCAAGTGACATGAAGTTTTCGTGATAAAAGTTAACTTTCAAATTTTGCTTTACCCACTTTTCTTAACTACCACTTCATTGTATAACACATTTGAGGGAGATCATGTTTTTACTACCAAAACCAAAAAGGTCAATATATTGGTTTAGCAGGTTGGTGTGTAGTTGTTGAAAATGGTAAAAAATTACTACCAATGCTTGTTCAAAATAGTAATCAAATTACGCCAAGATTTAACCAAACCCACCTATGGCTGTCACCAAAACAAAAATCTAGAACAACATATCCTTAGACGTGGTCGTCATGACGGCGAGTCTCCGATAAACCTACGAAATGGACCGCCATACGGTCCATACTTATTTAACTCTCGATTATTAACCTAACCGAAGCACTAATTAAATATCTACGTGCATGTCTCGTTAACTCTATTACTGGTCGCTACTCATTTTTTTTTTAATTTAAAGATAACAACCCATTAAAAGAAAACATGAGTTTTACGATCACATTTTCGCTTCTCTTGTTTCTCCTTTCACTCAATCCAACTTCATCATTACCGTCTAAACGCAACAGCTACGTCCAAAACGCGTGGCTATCGCCGTTTCATCAGTTGCCAAGGACAGTCCCGGCAAATGGGCGCGCGCCGGCGTTTCCGTGGCCATATTCCGACAACAAAAACGTCCTTAGATATCTTCTCAAAACTCGACGTTCAGTGTTTGGAAACGCGATCTCGTTACTTTGTCAGATTGTCGAGAGCTGCTCCAAGACTCTCTTGATAATCTTTAACCGTACTCCGGACACTCAGAGCCAGCTAGTTTCAGCAACAGATGAGTGATCTTGCCACATGGCTTAGCACTTCCCTCACGGAATAAGGATACGTGCCTTGATGGGTTTGAGAAGACGTCGACGAAGTCATCAACGGTAAGGGTGATCTGGTATAGAGTCATGACGTCTATGTATGTGTCTAGCAATTCCCTCGCACTCCTTAACAAATTAGTTGCTGATGGTTATGTATATGTTATATTTTGAATTTTTTTAAATGACTTTAAGTTAGTAAAATAGTTAAAAATTCCACAGATATTTTATGATCCATAGTTTAAATTGTTGGTTATAACAAGATACATTATAAACCATATGATCACTAAAAAATCTCATTTAATAGATTTCCAAATTATATATATAATGTTTAAATTAAACTATACATCATCTAAAAATACATGAATATTTTAGAGAAATTGCTAAGAATACCCACAAGTTAAGTACTATTTTCAAAAATACTCTCAATCAAAAATATATTAACATTTGGGTTTACACTTTAGTGATTATTTTTTAGGGTTTAGTGTTAAATGAGTGATGTTTAGTTTCTAAATTTCTTATAAATATTTAGAAAAATTAATTAATTCTATTTTCATCATAAATTTAAGGTATTTTTGAAACTAGTAATTCATTAATGGTAAATTTGAAAAGTGGTATCAAACTTGTGGTAGAACTGAAATTTCACTTTCAAAATTTGTAGTTGAACAAGTATTGAGAAATTAATATTTAAATTTAAATTTTGGATTGAATTTTTGAAACGATTATAAATTACTATGAATAATAATTTTCCCACATTTAAAATTATATTTTAAATGATTTAAAATTTTATTATAAAAATATAAAAATAATCACAAAACTATTTGAGAATGAAGTCTCACTTAATAGATAACCTAATTAAAAACATACTATATATATACAAAGAAATACCCTAGGATAGCTCAAAAAAGTTTTGGTTACAAAATAGTATTCAAGAAGAAAAAGGACCAAAATAGATTTATTAAATGATGTAAATATATATTTATACATCTTCGGTTAATGAATCTAGACTTATGGCTTAAAGTTATGGGGTGGGGTTTTCGAGGTGAAGTTTAAAATATATATATATATATATATATATATATATATATATATATTAAATTTTTCAAAATAAAAATAGTTATTTCGATCATTTTAGGGCTATTTTTGTGAAAGAACTATTTGAGAAAAGAAATAACCTATAATAGCCCTAAAATGTTTTTGTCACAAAAATAACATTCAAGAAGAAAAATAACCAAAATAAGGTTTACTAAAGGAAGTAAATATGTATTTATACACATTGGGTTAACTAATATAAATTTAAGGTTTAGAGTTATAGGGTGGAGTTTTGAAGGTGAGGTTTAAAATTAAAAAATAAAACTAAAACTAAAATTTTCAAAATAAAAAAGGCTATTACAATTTTTTTTGAAGGCTGTGACAAAAATTAAAAAGTGACTATTTGAGAGAATTGACTATATATATATTAATATCATTTAAATTTAATTATATACATATAAAATTGATTGTTTGTATGTTGTTTTCCATAAATAATTATAATAAGTAAGATTGATTGTTTTGATTCATGTGCTCGTACTAATTTAGTTATATATGTAATAATACTGATTTTTCAGTTATTCAATATATACTTATTATTTTATAATATGTAAAAGAATGTAAAATAAATAATAATACGGAAAATTATTTTTATATACACTGTTTGCACAATGCCCAAATCTTAAAGCTAGTTTGTAAGAGTATAATAGGCCTCTCCATCTCGAGATGGGTTTATCCGACTTGTACATGTCCCCCATTTCTCAAAATCCATACCAATTAATATAAATTACCAAAAGATACCTAAAACCTTTTGAAAATTTCTCAAATTTTGAAAATATTACTCCGATATCGAAGTTGGCCTTTATCCAAATTTTAGCTATCGTAAATTGCCAAATCCAAACCGGAAATTCTCGTCTCATATTTGATTCGTTGAACTTAGAACAAACATCCTTTCTAGATAATGAGTACAAGGTAACCGGTCTACACCATGTGCGGGCATAAACAGATTCAAATTATAGATTAAGTAGTGCAAAATTTTAGCAGTAACGGATTTTATATCATAAGATCACCGTCTTTGGGAGAAATCAGACACCGGAAAATGTTGGTACTCGAATTTTACACGGATGAGATGGAACAAAGTAACTTTAGTATCAAGAGGTAGTCGTTCCGGTATGCATAATTGAAACGTCCCAAAATAATTTGTGTGTTTAAGAAGATATTTTATTTCCCAAATTTGGAATTAATAGTGTATAGTTTTAGAAGTAACATATTTTATATTATCACTAATTAGAATTGTGTTGTATATGTGTTGTAAGTCTTTGTTTTAGATAAAATATTATTATGTTTTATTTTTTCAAAAAGTTTATGTAGACATATTAACTAATTATTAAATGTATTAACTAATATTCTTGCGAAAGTAATTTATTTGTTATAAGAAAACTAATTATTATATGTATTAACTAATATTCTTGCGAAAATAATTTATTTGTTATAAGGAAATTAATTATTACATGTATTAACTAATCATAAGGAAACTAATTATTACATGTATTAACTAATATTCTTGCGCAAGTAATTTATTTGTTATAAAAAACTAATTATTACATGTATTAATTAATATTCTTGCGCAAGTAATTTATTAATTAATTATGTAAGTCATTTGGAAAGTGATGTTAATTGGTCATTCAATTATGTTTTCCTTGCAATTAGTGAGATCGATGAATTAAATGGTGGGATCGATTTTAGTAGTACTTTCCTATAATAGTGAGATCGATGAATTAAAAAATGATAAAGAAATTCCAAAAAATCGATCAATCAAATGTCTCAAATTCTTATGAGTGACATGTGGCAAATTGACTTCTCTTTTAATATATAGAGGGATATTTCTCTCCAAAATAAAATTCAAACATCCACCAATTGTCTTATTCTTTTTTTCTTTCTAGAACACCACTAATTGTCTTGTTCATTTTTAATTATAAAACCATTAGAACCAAAATATACGGTACTGCATAATCGCATATGATTTACTTTTTACAAAATAAATGTCATATATAAACATATAAAACATGCATAGTTGTTATAAGCAGAAAACCGAAGTTATAGATTAGAGAGAGAAAAAAATAAAGCACTTAGCACTGATCGATGTTTCAACACAAAAGTAAATAAATGCATAACTAAAAGACTCTGTTTTTCAGATTCCTTCATACCAGCTGTTGTCTAGTACTTTCCATTCTCTTCAGCAACCCTGCGATCTCAGACTCCATTCTCAGCTTCATGTTCCTGTAATCGCAATGCGAGTTCTCAAGCTTCTTCAACTCTTCCAGCTTATTCCTCCTCCTCTCTTCGGTCTCCTTCAGACACAGCCGCGCTATCTTCTCTGTGTACTCCTCCTCCATCTTCTCCGTTTTCATTTCTATCATTCTCTTGAAACTCTCTGCCTCTATTCTCGCCTCGTCTGCTATCTTCTGAAACATTCTTGTTTCAGCTTCCTTGATCCTCACCATGCTCTCTAAACTATCAAAACTTTTCATCATTGCATCTGCTAACGCAAAGCTATTCTTCATTTGGTCATTGGATGTTGAAGGCGTCACAGATGCCTCGTCTTTTCTGTAGCTCGATTCTGCTACAATTGTTTGCTCTTTCGGTTCAGGAAACTCTGATACTGACTCTGCATCTGCAAGTATTGTTAATAAGAGAAGAAAAACAATCGAACTTTAGAATCCATAAGCTTTGTTGATGTCTTGATCTAAACCGTGATAAGTAGAAACTGGAAACTTACAGTTGAAAAACTGAATGATGAAGTTAGAGGCATCTTGCGGTGAGATCTGTTTACTCTCCAGCTTCTTCACCATTTCATTGGTTTTGAGATGCAATGCTTTGCCTTTAGCATCATCGCTTCCACGGAAAACCTTTCCAACGCAATCAAGCTCCTTGACCAGAGTCTCAGGTCCCCAGTTCTTGGCCCAATACACAAACACATCCTTAACGAACCCAAACATCTCTGATTTATGAGCACCATAAGTTTTGTCCATAATTTATGAGCAATGTTTTTCTTGGCTCGCACCATTGTCATTGTGCGATCAAAAGAGAAGAATGTGTGGGTGTAAAAACATCGAGATTCACCTATATATATATATACAAAGTTAAACTAATTTTTACATGTATTAACTAATTATAAGGAAACTAATTATTACATATATTAACTAATATTCTTGCGCAAGTAATTTATTTGTTATAAGGAAACTAATTATTACATGTATTAACTAATCATAAGGAAACTAATTATTACATGTATTAACTAATATTCTTGCGAAAGTAATTTATTTGTTATAAGGAAACTAATTATTACATGTATTAATTAATATTCTTGCGAAAGTAATTTATTTGTTATAAGAAAACTAATTATTACATGTATTAACTAATCATAAGGAAACTAATTATTACATGTATTAACTAATATTCTTGCGAAAGTAATTTATTTGTTATAAGGAAAATAATTATTACATGTATTAACTAATCATAAGGAAACTAATTATTACATGTATTAACTAATATTCTTGCGAAAGTAATTTATTTGTTATAAGGAAACTAATTATTACATGTATTAACTAATATTCTTGCGCAAGTAATTTATTAACTAATTATGTAAGTCATTTGGAAAGTGATGTTAATTGGTCATTCAATTATGTTTTCCTTGCAATTAGTGGGATCGATGAATTAAATGGTGGGATCGATTTTAGTGGTATTTTCCTATAATAGTGGGATCGATGAATTAAAAAATGATAAAGAAATTCCAAAAAATCGACCAATCAAATGTTTTAAATTCTTCTGAGAAGCTCTGTATGAGTGACATGTGGCAAAATGACTTTTCTTTTAATATGTAGAGGGATTGAGCCTAATGAATCATCCTATAGGCTGAAATATTGTAGGCCTAATGTCAGGCCATTACTCTCATAGATCCCATTATCTTGTCACTAGCCATGTTCTTTTTCTAGTCGCAGCGTCAACGGCTAGCGGCCAAATTTATAACTTTTTCTTGTCCACGCGTGTGAAGAGTGACATCGGCGGCGGTAGTTTTGCCCATCGAAAGTGATCGCAGCGATCATTACAACCACCGCTACTTTTCATAGCGACAAAAATGGTACCGGAAACCTGTACGAAAGTAATCGCAGCGACATCTTATCTGTTTATCATCCTATTTTTTATCTATCTTGGTAGTTAATTTTTTGGCCGCTAGCCGCTGACACTGCGACTAGGAAAAGAACATGGCTACTGTCACAAGCTCAAAGGGATCAAGCCACCAAACGAGCAAGTAACATGTCGTAAAGTCAAACGTGAGAAGATGTTGGTGTCAACTTTATGAACACTCGAAAATATTACTTTTATGGTTCTACTACCATATTTTGAACCACTTGATCACAACCAAGAAGACATGAAGTTCACCCAACACTTTGAAAAGTTTAGATTCTTATGGGTTGAGCTTGAGATGTTAAGGTCAAGCTCAGTTAATCTGACTATTCTTAATAAGAAGCTAGAACATGACAAGGTCTTTGGCCTCCTTATGACTCTCAATCCGACCTACAATGACTTGATTAAGCACATACTAAGGTCAAGCAAACTCCCAACTCTTTTGAAAAAGTGTGTGCACAATTCAAAAAGAGCAAGGATCGCTTAGACTCTTCGATGGACAAAGAGTTCGTGTGACTGGCAACAAAAGAGTATTCAAGCATGAAAATATGATGGTGTGAGTGTGTGATCAATGAAAAAAAAGGGTCACACCAAAGACAATTCTAGATTCTTTATCCTCATCTCAAACCAAACAAGTTCAAAGAATCAAGAGCTAACCTCTCTAATGAAGCACATGGTTCTTCTACACGACTCAATGAGGGAGAATGAAATTCTTTGGTATTAACTTGTGCTTCCTTGGTAACTAATCAATATGAGATGGTGAGAAGGTCAGACCTTGATGGACTTATCAAAGATATCAAGGAGAATTCTGATAAAATGTTTGGTAATTCGTTTAATGCATCAAACATCTCTAGGCCATTGATTTAAATTCATCAGCATCTCATCATCTGATCAGCAATGTAAAATTAGCCTTAAGAAATATAGTGATTGTAAATGAAGATATAATACCAATAAAAGGTGTAGGAGATCCTAGGTTGTTCGATAAAAAATCTAAAGATTTTATATGCCTAGATTTATATCTAATCCACTATTTATGAAAAGGCAACCATTGATTTGCAATGCTAGTTTTAGATTCAATGATGTGAATTATTATAATATTAAGATAAATAGATTGCTTGGAAAATGAGTATTTAAAGATGACTTGTATATGCTTAACAACACAAGCCAACTTCTTATATTTTTGTTATTCTAGTTTTGTTTTTAGTACTGCTAATAATGCGATTTGACATATTAGATTATGGCAGCCTCATTCTCTTGCTTTATGATTGATCTTGCCTAAGTGTATATGGGTTAGATGGATTGGATTGGTGGACTCATAAAAAAATATAGAAAAGGTGTTACTTATAGATTAAATTCGTTAAAAGTATAACTCAACAATTTTCCTTTCAAACATTTTTGGTGTATTTATTAAAATACATATACATATACCTCACCCTAAGATACATGTACATAATCTAGCAAAAATAAGATACATATACATCACCCTACTAAAACTAGTTTTAATTGATACCAGTTAACTTAGAAATATGGTATATATAATCTATTTATACTTTTATAAATCGTCTAAACTAGACTTATTTAAATAATCGTCTAAACAAGACTTATTTAAAGAATCTTGTTTTTAGCAAGTCTTACTCCATGCTTGGTAATATTCAATTGCTATTTATAATAAAATAATGAAAATGATTTTTTTATCAAAATAGGAACTATGTTAGAGCATTCTTCACGGGATGTTTTAGTACTAGGGATTTTCAATATATATATACATATGATATATATATATATATATTGATATTAGTAGCTAATATAAAGTTTTTAATTTTACGAAAAACATAATCTAAAATTTGAAAAAAAAAATTGAGATAAGATTCTGGTAAAGCTAAAAGCTCTAAAATTAAATATATATATATATATATATATATATATATATATTTTTGAATCCGGTATTACAATCTTCCATTAAAAGTAGTCTTAGCCATCGCAGATCTTGAAATTTGGGCAGGAAAGTGAAGGAGATATGCCGCCACGTTAGAATCACAGGTCAACGTAAACGCTAACGCTCATCCCATTTTTTTAATTTGTATTCACCTCCGGGACAGAAGTTTTTATGTGAGTTTTTGGTTCAATGATTGATTGATCTTAGTTTACAAAATATTTTACAGTATTATATACGTCTGGTTTCGGAAGTTTTGTAGTTTGTTTTGTATGTACTATAAATCGTTTGTAACTATCAAACTAATTAGTGTGGCCAAATGATTCGGACATCTTTATATATTAATTGAGAGATTTGTAATATATGAAATATATTAAGTGTCATCACTAAATAATTTTATTAAATATGGTGGTCGATCTAGACATATATTTTTTCCATTTTAAAATGTATGATATTTTGAAGAATTTTTGATATTTCAAAATATATGATATTTTTATATTCCGTTTGTTTCGAAATATAAAATATTTTAAAGATTTTTTGATGTTTTAATATATAAAATGCTTTCATATATCTAAATAGCTTTTACCTTTATTAAAAATTGTGCTGCTAATAATATTTTACAGACTTTACAAATAGTTTAATAATTAATAATTTATATTTTATTGATATTTTTAAACAGAAAGTAACTTTCCTAATAAATGTGTATTTACATATATATATATATATATATATATATATATATATATATATATATATAACAGAAGAAGTATTATATTAGTTTTAAGGTAAATTGTATGACCAATAGTATTTTTAAACTCTTAAATAATTGGTTGAATTATTTTTAATTTATATTTTCATAGTTACCTTTTAAGAGAAAGTGTATGTTTTAATTCTTGTGTCATTAATCAAAAGATCAAAAATTTGAAACATATGGAACATTATACATCTCACTAAACCAACCATCAAATTAATATGTTATTTATAAATTAAAAAAAACAACTTTTTAAAATAAAATATAAAATTATCTAATGTGATTAAAATCTATAGTGACAATTTAATAATTTTAAATAATAAAGATTTGATAAAAAACTGTGTATAATTTATTATTTTTAGTTTTATATTATTATAATAAATTAAACAATCAGATTAATCATTTAATAAAATTTAAATTATTTTTATATGTTATTTTTTGAAATTTTAAAACGATTATAAATTACTAAAATTGTTAAAAGTCTCACATTAATTTTTTTATGATTAATGATTTGAAATGTTTGTTTTAACAAGATATAAATGATCATAAACCATACGAGTAAAAAGTTTCATTTAGTAGATATTCAATTTATATATATATATATATATATTAAGCTACATACCATACAAAAATATAAAATTATTTTAGTTTCATAATTTAGAAATATGTATCATACTTGAATTGATTAAAATCAAATATATTTATAATTTAATTTGATCAAATCATTAAAATATAGGGGAAATTTCAGTTTTACCACAAATTTTATACCAATTTTTTAAATTTACCTTTAATAAATAACTATTTTTAAAAATATTTTAAATTTATGATGAAAATAGACTTAATTAATTTTTCTAAATATTTATAAAAATTCAGAAACTTAACATCACTCTTTTAACAATAAACCCTAAACAATAATCAATAAAGTGTAAACTCAAATGTTAATATATTTTGATTGAAAGTATTTTTGAAAAAGTGTACTTAACTTATACTATTCTTAGAAATTTCTCTAAAATATATTTCATATCTTTGTTATTATTTAAAAATAATAATTTTAAACTTATATATTTAATAAATATTTTATAAAATATACCATCCTTGCATAGCATACTTTATTACCTAGTAAATTAGCATCCACTAACGCATAAATAAAACACGTTGTACTGCAATAATTTATTTATTTTTGTGCACATCTGCAATCATTTAATAATGCATCTTCTATTGTCATTTCATACGAACAAAAAATATAACTAAACTAATCGTTTGTTCGTGGATATACCGTAAAGACTACAAAGGAACAAGACAAAGGTACGATGCCGAAAAGATGCAGTGGATGATTACATTAATTTTATGTTTAATTCATACTCCATTGTAGCCAACGCAAGCATTATAGATCCAAAACAATGAATGTTGCAATTCGCAATAACGTTTTTACCCATGTTTTGAAAACTGAACTGGATACCGATTCTATAACTACTAATTGACTGGTTGGACCAATTTAATTAGTTGAACCGGAGTTTTCGTTTTTAATAATTAAATATCTATAATCATATATTCACACTATATACTTATACAGACCTACAAAATAATCTTACACATAATATGTTCTATGTTTTCTTTTATTAACTAAAAAATAAACATAAATTTAGCTATATATACAATAAACAAGTGAATATTATATAAACCTAAATTGATAAAAAAAATACTGTATCTATTTATTTATTTATTTATCTTACAAAGAAAGTCTCAAATTTTATAATATGGCAAGATAAGATTAGTTTATGAGAGTTAAAAGATATTTTTACATTCTCTCTTAATAAAATAAAACTAAATAGAAAACTAATTAATAGTGATAGTTAAACAATAATTATGAAATATTAAATTTTAATAATAACTCAAAACACATTAATTATATGTTTATTTTTTAAGAACCGGGTTTTAAAATTGATCCGATTCACAAGTATTATCACGTTTTTTCAAATTCGGTTTTTAAACCGAACAAGACTCGACTTCTTCAACGAATTACGGTCGGGTCGGTTTGACCGACCGGTCGATCCGATTCGACCATCCGGTCCAATCTGGTTCGACCGGCCGACCTGGTTTTCAAAACCATATTTTTATTATAAAAAAATCGCAATTGCCTGCTAAACTGCTAAACGAAGTTAGACACTAATAATGTTATGTTAATGTTGTCCCCACCACCGGTCCACCACCCACGTCGGCTCTAATGATCCAATTAAAATGACATCCAAAACAACCATATGTTGTTTTTAGTCAACATACACGTTTCCTATTATATTCACCGCCAATCCCAAAATGTTCTCTTCTATCAATTATTTGATATTTGCTCTACGGACCAATTCGATAATATATAATCATCGAAACAGCTAAGGAAATATCTCAAAGTAGACAGTTTTCATTGACTTGTTAATCAAATAAATGTTATACTTAGGCAATGTTTCAACTATATAGTTAGGATATGCTTTTTAACAGACATGGACATTTGAATCCTCAGATCATATCAGGTTTGGGTTCGGGTCTTATCGGATTCAAGTCCTTCAGATCTTAAATATTTAGATTCAATAAGATTATTAGAATTTATCAATTTGAATTTGCTTTGGGTCATATCGAGTCCACATCGTTTCAGGTCGTATATAGTTGGACCTAATAGGATAATTAAAATTTATCGGTTCGGTTCGATTCTGGATCACGTTATGTTGAGGTCTTGTCTTTTTCGGGCAAAAAAATATCCAAAAAATAAAAAATACCCAAAAAATCTAAAATCTTATCTAAAATTTGATTCGAAGACATGAAAAATATCAAATTTTTATCCAATTATCCTAAATATATTTATGAAAATTTAAAATTTTACCCAAAACCATACCCGAAAAAATTCAAATCTAAAACTTAAAAAATACTCATAATATTATAAATGTACTGAAACACTCATATATACCTAATATATACTAGAAGTTTTGAGTATTTCGGGTACTCTATCGGGTCTTGGGTTTAAGTTGGGTTCAACACCCACATATTCTTCACAACAAGACCCAATAAAATAAAAAAGATCGGTTCAGTTCCTATCCTCAGATCCGGGTAAAATGCACATGCTACTTTTTAAATTAACAAATGATACGTAGTTGAAAACTTATTTCACTCGTTCATTTTGACCAAGCCGTTTTTCCATAAGGCGCAAAGAAAAAACATTTTTTCCATAACAAGGCGAAAAAAAAACATTTTTTCCCATACCATTCTTTTAGATGACAAACAATATTAGGGACACGTAACAATGTTAAAGTTTGACTGATTTGGAGTTTTTATTTGAGTTTAACAATACGACAAAATAAAACAGAAAACAAGTGACATGTAAATTAAAACTCATCTCTTGTACATTATATATCACGTTTCTCAAACCATTATGGTCAAAATGTTACAATGTGTGATTATGTAAAAGAAGCTGTTAATTAGTTTGTTAGGACATGCTAGCTTTTGTTTAAAACGATACTTCGTACTAGTTTGTAATTGTTTGGCAAATTAATACATCTAAATGACTAAATGTAATTATTTGAATAATCTAAAAGAAACAAAAGACTAGTAAGTAAACGAACGTCGAAATCACTCAAAGCTTCTACCAAATTGGCTTTGAGTGCTAAGTTAGGCTTTTAGCACACACCTAACGAACCTATCACATCAATAATTACGTTTATATTAACAATTTGAGTTTTAGAAATATCATAATGTTCATTTCTTGTTGATGCAAATAATGGACTAAATTAGGGCTAGGAGGTATTATCCGGGAACCGGATTCGATCCGAGATTCGTTCCGGATCCGCTCCGAAAATAAGATATCCGGAGTGCCCGGATCCGAATCCGGATCCGTGTTTTTAAAATATATTAAATTTTGGATCCGTCCTTAATAATTATATTTGATATATTAGTATTTATACATAAAATATTGTTTTAATATTATATTTAAATTTTATTAATATTATATTCATATATATATTCATAAATTTTGTATAAATATTTAATTTATGTCTTATTTTTAATTTTTTTATATTTTTAAAATATTTTTTATTTATTTTTACGGATCCGGATCTGAATCCGGGTATCCGCGAGTATCACAATATCTAGACGGATATCCGAAGTCCGGATACCCGGAAGACGCGGATCCGGATACTAAAATCACGGATCCGGCGAATCCGAATCCGGATATCCTAAAATACCTCGGATATCCGGTCCGTCCCACCCCCGACTAAATAACAATATTTATTCTATTTTAATTAATGTCCGATTTTGAAGGAAAGTCGAAGAAAATAAATAAAAATCATCAATTTATTGGCTCCCTAACCGAAAGTACTAACCGAAAGGGCATAATCGTAAATATGAGTGAATATTTAGCCTTGATCTATAACGCATCCCCTACTTAAATACACAAATAGCCCCGATTCGCTTTTTACTCATCGTTCAACGTCGACTCAGTGTTCCCCGGCGAGATTAAGATTAAAGGATCCAGATGGCGAGCGAGCTGATCAACCGGCGACACGAGACGGATCAACCCTCCTCCGATGCGTACTACCCGAGACCTATCAAACCGTGGTTCTCCGTCACACGTCCGATGCGTTACATGCTCCGCGAACAGAGACTCCTCTTCGTCCTCGTCGGCATCGCAATCGCGACTTTGGTGTTCACAATCTTCCCTACCTCCACCAAATCCATCTCCTACTCGGATCCGTTCTCCGGTTACGGAATCAGGCCCGAGGAGTCGTACGTTCCGGCCTTCCAGGCCCAGAGGAGGCCCAGCGTCGACTACATGAACCGGATCGGAGCAACAGGCGGGAAAATCCCGCTCGGATTGAAACGCAAGGGGCTGAGAGTGGTGGTCACCGGTGGCGCGGGGTTCGTGGGATCGCATCTGGTGGATCGGTTGATGGAAAGAGGAGATACAGTGATCGTTGTGGATAATTTCTTCACGGGGAGTAAAGAGAACGTGATGCATCATTTTGGTAACCCTAACTTTGAGCTCATACGTCACGATGTTGTGGAGCCGATTCTTCTTGAGGTGGATCAGATCTATCATTTGGCTTGCCCTGCGTCACCTGTTCATTACAAGTTCAATCCTGTCAAGACTATCATATCCTTTTTTGGATTTTTTTAAATTGACTATTTGTTTTGGAGATTTGGTTGTTGTGTTTCTTGACTCGATGTGAATACAAGACGAATGTGGTTGGAACGTTGAACATGCTTGGTCTGGCGAAGAGAGTCGGTGCTAGGTTTCTCCTGACGAGTACAAGTGAGGTCTACGGTGATCCTCTCCAGCATCCTCAGGTTGAGACTTACTGGGGCAACGTTAATCCCATCGGTAATCCCTTCACTAATCGGTTCATTCTTTGTAAAGTTAAGACTTTTAGGGGTGTCCTGTTTATTTTCTCCAATCGGAATCTGAAACCCGGTTCCACGGTAGCGTGACACAACGACGTTTCGAGCTTCTTTGTCTTTTGTGTCTTTTGAATTTTCTTTCTTTCACGTTTTGTGGTACGCCTCATGTGCTTTCCTTTGGAATCTGGTCCCCCTTTCTGTACCGTCAAACTATTGAACCATGAAAAACGGATCCTTATGATACGTGTCTCTACATTAGACGCAGCCACTACATTTGACTGCTAGCCTGTCAAATTCGAGAGATTTAAATGGTTTTGCTTCTACACACTCATTTTACTGACTGTCATTTTTTCACCGACACGTGACTGCCTCTGATGGGTTTTCTTGGCCGTCATAGTGCTTTAATTATTATGTTTTTCAAACTGTTATCGACTTTTTCTTGAAACGAGGTCAAATTATGTTGCTTGTCTTTTGATTGATGACTAACTGTGGTTGTAATGGTTTGAACAGGTGTTCGTAGTTGCTACGACGAAGGAAAGCGTACGGCAGAGACTCTTGCCATGGACTATCACCGTGGAGCCAATGTTGAGGTTGGTTATTTTTTATTTTCATTTCCCCTCACTTCAAGCCAAGTTATGTTTCTGTCTACTAACTGATGAGAAAAAAGAAATGGAGTATGTTTCAGTGACTAACTTTGTGTCTGCCTTGTTGATTGTGGTCACAGGTCAGGATAGCTAGGATCTTCAACACATATGGTCCAAGAATGTGCATAGATGATGGGCGTGTTGTCAGCAACTTCGTTGCGCAGGTTAGTTGATAAATCTAATGGCACAAAGTTATATGATTAAAGAATGGTTTAGTGGATCATTAGAGTAATGTAAGTCTCAAATTTTTTAAATAATTGAACAGGCACTAAGGAAAGAACCTTTGACTGTTTATGGTGATGGGAAGCAAACACGAAGTTTCCAGTTTGTTTCTGATCTGGTAAGGCCATCTGCTTTTTCTCCCGCAAAGAACGATTCAATACAGTATTACAAATTGCCAGGACAATATCTTTTATTATATATTCTCTTTGGTCCAACTTAAGATTTATTCTTACTTTTGTGTGGGAATAGGGAAGAACAAAAACAAATTGGTAGGCTAGTTTATATCAAAAGCTTTTGCAGTATCAGACCTTTTAAGTTATTTTTCAATTTAGTGAGAACCACTCTTTGGCGTAGAAAGAGTTCTTTAGGATGAGAGAGAGAAAAAACACGGGAAGTTAATTTGTGTTGAGTGATCTAACAATAAAGGCTTTAAACGTGAGACTCAAATCTCTGAGGATAATAAAACGGTACCTACCCACTTTAGCAATCTTATGAAGATGGGAAGGGATATTAATATCACGTGACAAAATGGGGTCTGAAACTTTATTGCCCCTTTTGTCCTGGTTTGGTTATTTTTTGGCTGTTAATTTTGTTGTACTGAGTCTGAACTTTTGTGTTACTGTGATACATAAAGGTCGAAGGTTTGATGAGATTGATGGAAGGAGAACATGTAGGGCCATTTAACCTTGGTAACCCTGGTGAATTCACCATGCTCGAGCTTGCTAAGGTCTCTTTCTCTCTCTCTCTCTATATATATATATAATAAACCTTTTTTATTTCTTTATAATAAAGATGGTGGATTTTGATGTCTTTTGATTTGGCTGGCAGGTGGTGCAAGAGACGATAGATCCAAACGCAAACATAGAGTTCAGACCAAACACAGAAGATGACCCTCACAAGAGAAAGCCTGACATCACAAAGGCCAAAGAACTTTTAGGATGGGAACCAAAGGTCTCTCTTCGTCAGGGACTCCCTCTCATGGTCAAAGACTTCCGTCAACGTGTCTTTGGCGACCAGAAGAAGGAAGGCTCCTCCGCGACTTCAACCACCACCAAAACAACCTCCGCTTGAGCCAAACGCAGATGCAAAGTAGCGGCCATCGCGCTTGGTTAATGGTTTATAACCAAAAACTTACAAGGCATAGCTACTAAGGGATTCGTTTCTTCAAAATTTATTTCTTTTTGTTTTGATATTTCTATTTTTGATATTATATTCGTGTAACGTAGAGTAAGACTTTGGTACCTTTACTATATTCATGGACCTCAATACAGTGTTTTGCAATCACAGAGTTTAGTGCATTCCTCATAGCTGTGTTTTTAGTCAACAACAAGACAACAGTAAATTGAAGACTCGAAATCAAAGATGTTTTTTATCTGCTTGGTGCAACACGATGAGTTTATTAACGAGGAGCTGGGAGAATTATCATTTGAAGGAATGGAAGATTGACTGATAGATAAATTAAAGGCATGACAAGTGTACTGCGACATCACACTTTATATTTGGCAAAGAAACAAGCCATGAGATACTCATTCCTCACTCCCTCTCCAGACCAGTGTTGAACTTGACTAGTTTAACCCAAAAGAAAACATTCGTCTTTTCCAATTACAAAGTTTAGTGGCACTACTCAACGCTGCATCTTAGTCATAAGAGAGAGGCGAAAACACAAGTGCAAAATACAAAGGCAACAGTAGATTTTAAGATTCATACTCAAAGATGTAGCAATAAGGTTTGACGAGAAGAAACAACTACAAGGAGACATCTCAATCTATCTCTAACTCACTTAGGATTCCTGAGAACGATAATGACAGAGTCACCACGGAGGAACATCTTGCTGATGAAGCGATCTCTGTTGACAGGAAGAGCTTTCTTCTTCCCTTTCCCAGTTTTAGGAACCTAAAAGAAACCCATTGTAAGAAACCACAAAATCTATTTACATGAGTGCATAGACAAGAGTGAATAGATACCAAAAAAAAGATTACCTCAGTCCACATTTCCCTGACATTTTCAAGAACCATGTTGCAGTGCCTGTCAAAAGCCCTAACACGACCAAGGAGTTTCCTGTTGTTGCGGCAATTGATCAGCACCTGAGTGTTGTTCTTAACACTCATCATCAGAACAGAAAGAGGTCCCGTGTTGAACTCTTCCTCTTCCGTCTTTCCCTGCTAATCAAAGTACATAGAAAGCACTGTGAGAGGACTGTGTGATATCTAAACAGTATCAATCAAAACCAGCAACATTCACACAGCTAAAACTATATGACCATCTCTCTCAGACATACAATTCAACAAGACAGTTCTCAGAACAGTGTATCTGGTCTCTATCATAACCAGAACCATATAAACATAGCGAATCAAAAGGGCTTATAAATAGATCGAGAAAATCAGTAAAAGAGATTTCTACTTACGTTGGTATCCTCTTCCATTGGCCTACTGCAAGTAACGAAACAAATTCGAGTGTTATAAATAAAATAAAAACTGGATTGAGTAAGAAGTACAAAATTAGTAGGCGAAGAACCCTACCTCATGTTGACTCGAAGAAAACTCTGCTCCAAAAATTCTCCGTAGCAGATCCAAAAAAATTAGGGTTTTGTCAGCTAAATCACGCTCCAGAAGGCGTCGCGAGTTGAGAGTACATGGCGGTTTAAAGAGGGCTGTATTTAAGGCCCACACTGCTATTAGGCCTCCGTAGTATTACACAACTTAAGCCCACTATCTATTCAATTACTTAACCAATAATAACTAAACTTTAATCAACGCGTTTGCACGGATATTTATATTTAATTCTTATGACAAATTAATAAAATATTTATTACTATTTGGTGTTTTATATTATATAACTTAATATTTCTTATTTGATATTATTAATATATAATTTTACTTATATTTTTAGTTTTTCTATGAAACAATAGATATTAATATATAATTTATTTGTCTTTAATATTTTTATAAAATAGAATAAACATAATAACAGAATAATCAAAATATAATAATTTATCTATTTAACCCATTTCGTTTATTTTTTTAAATGAAAATAGATTAAATTCTATTTATAATTCTCACTGATCAAAATTTATTTTACCTACATTACTTTTATTTTATTTAAAAACATAAACCATTAACTCTAAACTAAAAAATCATATAATCATATAATACAACTCTTTATATTGTATAATTTATTTTTATTAAAATTAAATTTATATTTCTAACTTTATAAATTAAAATACTATATAATAATAATTTTTCTTTATTTAAATTCTAATAATATTAATTTATAATATTTTGATAATAGTCACGAATTTAATGAATTATTTAAATAAATAATCAAAAGATTTTACAAGATTTTGTTACATTAAAATATGAAATATTCAAAAAATAAATAGTTTATAGTAGAATATTCCTTATGTGTGATATTATATTTTATTCAAATGATCTAATATATAAATATTATTTTTAATATAATAAAAATTACAATGAAATAGTCCAATGAATTTTTATTAGTAGATAAGATAGGACTATGTCTTAATATATTAGATCTTGGCGTTTATTTTATCATTAGCATTGAAATTATCGTTCTTTTTAGCTTAGTAGCACATGTGGTAGATATGTTACTCTAGGCTTAGATCTTAGCCATGTACTTCACTTGTACTCCTATTTGTACTCTCTAGGTTTATTTAACCAGGACAGAGAGAGTTATGATCTTCTAAACCACGTCGAAGGTGTTTTCCGATACTTCATAGTGGATGTTGGGGATCATGGATCCACCCCAGATGTAGCGGTGCAGCCGTGAACTGGATGAAAAATTCTTGAGTCATGAACAAGGATATATGTGAATCATATGAGTAGGTCCAGGAACACAAGTAATTCCGTAATAAAGTGGTATCAGAGCCTGCTAGTGTGATTGTTTGCTTGGTAAAATACCTTACAAAGTGGTATCAGAGCACATACTCATCGATTAACGGAGTCCACGTCTCGAGGAGAAGAGACATATGAAGAAGCTTCCCAGCGAGACAGAAGAATCGCAGGGTTCAATGGAATCTGGTGGTCACATGGTTTGCCCTAATCAGAGCAAAAATCAGAGGATAAACCAAGATCAAGATCAGGTGAAAGAGATTTTCGGTTTAAAAGAGAAGAAGAAAAATTGTTGGACGTTCTTCGCTGCAGCTGCACAAGTTTACGGAGAAAGGATTCATGAGTCAATTGAATCGGTTGAGATGATTTCTAGTTATGAGATTAGGGTTTCTCTCAAGTTCTCCAAGGGTGCAAGAATCTGCTACTATGTGAGAAGGACTTCAGGTTACTCACAAGATAAGATGGTGGTAGGCTGCTAGCATAAGAAACAGAGGTTTCAGAGTTGTCTTAGGTCTGCAGTCACAAGGCGTGTGTGACTATATGCATTGGAATTTCGGGTTTCTTCATGGTCTACAAGTTATTGGAGCTGAAAGCATAGTGGAACACAAGGGGTTTTCGCACTGGTTTGGTATGGGATTGTCTAAAGATTCAGTGAGGGATTTCAAGGTGTTCTTCGATACAATCTACTTGGTATATCAGTTGCAGATGGTGTTCTATTCTATGTGGTTATTTCAGTTTGGTATCTCATAAAATTCATGGAACTAGGGGACGCCTTAGAACCTTGAATGATATGAGTGTTTCATGGTAGTTTGAGTATCAGTATGGTATTCTTTAGTCAGCGTGAAGGGTGTTGCAGAATGGTTGAAGTAAATCGACTGATGTGGAGTTCGTCTAGGTGTGATTATGGGAGTCTACAGTTGGGTAGATGATCAGAGAACAAGATACTACAAGACTAGTATTTTCAGAGGGAATGCAGTGTGGTATTCTATGAAAATTGTTTGGTGTGATTTGTTGGAGAAGTGTGTTTGGCGTAACACGTAGTTTTCTGCCGGAAAGAATCTGTGAGAACATGGAGTTTTGCTTGTTCAATGTAGAGTTCGGCTGAACAGGTGGCCGATCAAATCGAGAATGATTCAGGAAGGAAACATGTATGTTTCGGGTTTTCTGCATAGGATTCAGTAGTAATTTGTTTTGGCTTCTCAAGACACATGAGGGAAAACAAATGGATCTACAGGGTATCACGGTTGCAGAGGTAATGATTTGTTTGAGTAGAGGTTGAGCAGGGATACTTTGCGTTGAAATTCTTCTTAGCTAGGTGAGCTAAGTGGCGTGTTCTGTTGGCAACAACAGCGGTTCAGAGTGATGTTCAAGATAAGGTGTTTATTCAGGTTGTTACCAAGGAAATTCTCAGGATAAAAAGTTGGTGTCTACGGGCTGTTGAGGTTGGATAAGGATTGAGTCAAAGATCTTCTGGTTTGAGGAAATGGTGATTCAGGTTCTACAAGAGCTTCAAGTTAGCATCGACATCAGTTGAAAATTCTGGAGAAGAAAAATCAGTAGTTTTGTAGTCACGATCACATCATTATTTTTCAAGTGTGACGAACTAGAGATGATGTTGAAAGAAAGGTAGCGTCAGGGAAAGAAGCAGATGGTGTTCGTTTATGGTAGACAAAGACGACATCAGAGACAGAAGAAGAAACGTTCATAGGAGGATCTAAATGCACGTGATGATTTCAGGTTTGAGAAATCATGATGAGAGACTTGCAAGGGATGCAGCGGAATTTGCAAGAAAGAGAAGACACGCGTAAGCTGCAGCAAGAACAGCTGCACAAGTGGGTGTGTTCGTGATCAAGGTTAGAGATTGATTTGAGTCATCTTGGATGGAGGATATTTCAAGTGAAGACAAACTCTTATTAAGTCAAAACTAGGCTTAAGGAGATGGAATCAAGTCAGGTCATCAATCTCTTAGAAACTGAAGTTTTTTTAGAGATCACAAGGAATGCAGGTTATCTTTGCGAAAGATAATCAACGGATCTTGCAGCTGCACAGGTTGGTTATCGGTGTGGCAACAAAGCGAAGAAACAAGTGTGATTATGTTTCAGGTCAGCTCAAGTCAATCTCATTGGGTGCATGAGAGACAAGGTTTTCTGGTTGTTAAAAGAAAGTCAGAATAGTCACCAAGTTAGTGTGGCTAATATAGGTTGTAACTCCACGAAGAAAATATTAGAGTAAGGAAGAAGTGTGTAAAATCCTACACAAGTATATGTTGGAGCAAATGACTATTTGTGGTAACAACATGTAGCAGCTTTAGTGAGGTCGTGTGAGTGACTAGATAAACCTAAGGGAAAAGGTGATTCAAGGTTAGACTTAGCTTAAAGATTCTGGTCAAAGGCAGAGGAAAATGCGCAGGTAGAATCGGGTTGAACAAGTTGTTACGATTGATTGTAATCATGAGAATGAAGGGTATGAGACAACAGTCATGAACACTTATTCAAGAAGCAGAAAGTCGCTACCAGAAGCGTGTGTGAGTTATACCTTAAAGGAATCGTCATGGAAGTCTGAGTCAAAAGTTCTAGAAGAATAGACTCAGAGGAAATAAGGAACATCAGTTTGGTGTCACAACCACAATCGTCAAGGTGGAGCTCTCAGACAAGAATGGAAGCTCAAAAGCAAAATGAGAAACTTACAGACTTGACCAGGTCAGAACTTCATGCTTGAATAGGTAATGGTTCAGGTATAGTTACAGTTGGATAAACTCGTTATGGGATTGAGTTTGACACGAGAGAAGTTGTAAGGGAGTATCTCATGAGCATCACAGGCTTGGATGATGAGTGATATCGTTAAAAGGCCGACAGGAACCACGAATAGTTGCAGAAACTTTATTATTTTCAAAGACATGGTACTTCTAAAGGTTATTTGATTCAGGTGGAGCCATTGAGATTATATGAATATTGATGCATCATGGATACATAATCTGATTCCAGATGGAGTAAATCACTGGTTTTCTATTTTAGAAGATGTCTTTATTAGTTTACCTGAAGGGTAAAGGTTTCGGTTAGCAACTTGGTCAGCTCAAGGTAGTAAGAGCTGAAAGGGAACTCATTTTCATGATAAGAGGGTATCATGGATATGTTCAGAGTGTCAAGGCCAGAAGTGTCAAGATCAATTAACAAGTACAAGGCGCATCATAAAGAGTTTGTAAGAGAAGTCTTACATAAGGTAACTTGTAGGCGAGACAAGTGAAAATGACATATGTATCATGAGTACACTGCAGTGAAGTTGATACAGAGGAGCTGAGTATGATGCAAGATAAAAACATGGTAGAGTACTTAGTTACACTAAAGTATTTGTGAAGATGAAGAATGGTGAGATGAAACAAAGTAAGTAATTGTTAGAAGACATTGCACAGGTTGCAGGGAATTGTCCTACAGTTTGTCCATCTCAGGAAGGGTAAGACTTGTTCTCCACAAGTAGGTTCATCTCAAGCTCAAGTCATGGAACTGAAAGAAGCTTCATGAAGGTATAAATGCAAGGAAAACCGATTGCATTTAAAGAAAGAAACATTTGGAGTTCTGGATATATGTTTGCATCACAGGTGAATAGTGAGTAAGTTCTCTCAGGAACGTCCATTAGGTAATGGCTAGATACTCAATGATGGCAAGGTACTCAAAAGGCTAATGGCGGTTTCAATGACTAACAGGCGTGTTCAAGTCGTTGATGGTGGTGCACATGTTTTTTGGTTTCTTTGGAGACATCTCAATACAAAAAGGGTATCGAGAAAAGATTCACAGCTGATTAAAAGCGGGATATCAAAGATTGTAGATAAGATACCACAGGCAGCTCGTGAAGAAGAGCCAAGACATATCATGGTCTAGATGGTATGAGGCTTTGTTCATTCAACTAGCAGTGGGGTCTAAATATGTTAGTTGAGGTTTTGTTGTTACAGAACAAGTTTTTGATCAGATGATGGAGCAAAGACATTTGTGTAGAAAGTCTTCCTAATCATGTGGTTTTAGGCGGCGTGTCCTGCTAAGTGTGCAGCAGTACAAAGTGATGCTTAAGTGCAGTTTATTCAAGTACATCAAGGGTAAGTCAAAGATTGTTTCATAGATATGGAGCATGAGTGACTTCAAGGTTTGCGGTTGATTCTAAGGGTTCAATGTGACATCAAAGTTTTGTTAAAGCATGGTGGTTTGACCAGAGTTATGTCGAAAGTCTGTCCAATAGTGATGGTTGGATGGCGTGTCCTATTCAGAGTAATAGCAGTACAAAAGGTGTTCAAATCACAGAGTGTTTAAACAAGTGGAGAATCAGAAGTTGTTTCAGGACTGAAGCATATATGGTTCGAAGGTTGCTGCACAGAATTAAAGACTTTGATTCAAGGGTCAATGCACATGAGTGTAATCGAAAGGCCAAGGAGAAAATCAACTTGCAAAAGGATGTTCAAGTTTATGTTCAAGCACTTAAACAAGTTCTTGATTTTGACAACAATGTTGTGTTGTTAATAAGTTCACGAAGAGTAATAAGATATGAAGAAACACGACGTCAATGACGAGTTGAGCTTGACACTTGGAGTGTAGCAGCTGAGTTCACAACTCAAGACAATAGGTGGAGGTGATGGAAACTCAGAATGACAATGGGATTGTCACATACCCTTCATCAGGCTGGTTGTCTATTTTCATTGATAGACTAAGTGGATTTAAGTGTTTAATCTACTTAAGCGGTTGTGGTGGATAAGTATAAGCTTATGCAGGTTTAAAGAAGATCATGAAGGGACTTCAAGTTTTGCTCAAGATGGAGCTAAGAGAAGTGAGACGAGGCAAGAGAAGAGAAGACAAGGAGATACAGAAGATGAGCAGGTTTGCTCAAGCATCAGGAGGTGTCGGCACAAAGGAAGGATTATGGACTTGGACCAAACAAGTGAAGTTTTGTGAGATTTGGTCAAGCCCATCAGACGTGTTCAACTTGGGTCGGGCTTGGACAAGTTAGGCGCGAACAACTTATGGGTCTAATCGATGAAGCTCATTAGGTTAAGTGTTCACATTAAAAGAAGGAGAGGTCACGACATGTGCCTCTAAGCCAAGCTTCTGGGAGGCAGAATCTTCAAGCCTCCTTTGGAGGGTTTCCATGGCGTTTTTTGGAGAAAAGAGTAAGCTAGAGGTAGATATGTTACTCTAGGCTTAGATCTTAGCCATGTACTTCACTTGTACTCATATTTGTCCTCTCTAGGTTTGTTTAACCATGACAGAGAGAGTTATGATCTTGTAAACCACGTCGGAGTTGTTTTCTGATACTTCATAGTGGATATTGTGGATCTTGGATCCACCCCAAATGTAGCGGTGTAGCCGTGAACTGGATGAAAAATTCTTGAGTCATGAACAAAGATATATGTGAATCATATGAATAGGTCCAAGGACAAAAGTAATTCCGTAACAAAGTGGTATTAGAACTTGCTAGTGTGATTGCTTGCTTGGTAAAATATCTTACACCTAATAATGCCAAGTCAAAGAAGCTCCATAATACCAACTCGAATTGGGTTATCCGGAAATGTTTGTTTCTTTGGGCTCAAGAAAAAGAAATAGGCCACATGTTGTTCTTGTAATCAAATATTTGAAGCTTCGATGTGATTCTGGGAAAAAGCCTGATGGAGAGAGGCCATGAATTGGATTTGTGTTAAACAAATAGCGGAGATAGAGTCCCAAACCCCACTACGCCTGTTTTAGTAATTACACGCTCTCCCGAAAGCGCGCGCAATTTTACCCATTTAACAGCATCAAATTCCTCTCTCTCTCTCTCTCTCATCAGCTTACTGGTTTTTCTTGCGAGAAACAAGTTCCGTTTCTTGAGATCTCATGTTAGACCCAGCCCAGAGATTAGTCGTTTCTTTTTCATTCTTATCTCTGCCTCTCTCTCTTCTCTTTTTCTATATATAATAAGCCTTACTTCCTTCCCTGAAAACGCCGGTTTAGGGTTTAGGCGGGTTTAGGGTTGCAGTGTCCCATGTTGTTCATGAAGTCTATGTAGATTACATATCCGGCGAACGACGCTACGGATGCCGTTTTCGTTAACAACGTTTTCGTGAAAAGGTGTACTTTACAGTTTTTTTTTTTTTTTTTTACGTATCACGTATGTTTAATAAAAATTTATAAAAGATAAGAAACAAGACTTACAACTGATGGGCTCAGTGACGATAGAGGAGTGGTGGTGGGAATGGTAGCGGGAGTAAAGAAAGTGGTGGTGAAGAGCTTTGTGGAGCCAATAATAGAGGAACTCCACCGGCCCGGCGTGAAGCATCGCCGCCAACAACACTCCGTCTGTCCTCCACAAGGGAAGGTTCTTCGCCTGCGGCAGCAGCACGATCCCTATATAGAACAGCAATCCGTTGAACAATATTTGGTCATCCCTGCACGTGTAAATATCAAGAATTAGCTCGCAAGCGACGCAGTTATATAAAATGACAAACAAAGTGGAAAACGCACCAGTCTCCCTGTCGACCTGATTGAAGTCGATACCTTTGTCGAGGATACGCCTCTTTCCCTTGGTTGTATAGTAACGGGAAAGAGAGGTCCAAATCTGGTTGTCAAGAATTCTGAAGAGCAAGAAGGGTAATACGAGGGAGTATCGGAGATCCACTGGATCATCAGTCAGAAACTTGCATGTGCTATGGACCGCCCATGGTGTTACTATGTACTATTGTATTCATTGTTTCCACGTCCCATATCATGCATCAGAGACGGGATTCACTCATAAGCACGAGTTATATATATAATACTCTAGTGTTTTATATATATAATACTCTAGTGTTTTAGAGAACAATACACTATATAATAATTAAATTAAATAGACAAATGAAAGAGAGAGGAAAAAGAGTGCACCTTGAAATTCCCAAGGGATGTCCAAGGCCAATCGGTGAGGATGCATGGTTTCGTAGCCATTCTACCGTCGAATGTCACGGACCAGCCTATCAATAGATTTGCAAAGTGCCATGGCGTTGAAGCAGAGTTGTTGTGGACCCTCCAGGTAATTCTCTACGAGTAACATGCATGGTACAATGAAAGCCTGGTCGGTGAGAAACAACTCTCCCTGTTAGCTGGTTCGATAAGATAGCTCGATGGAATGTTCTTGGAGTTCAAGGTTTCTTCTCTAGTTTGTTGATGTTTTTGCAAGCCGATAAATACTCTTAAGTGCCATCATGCACGTGTGTCATAAAATATTTGTTCGGAAATGATTTACGTTTTCTTGGTTTTAATTATGAGCAGGATAAGGCTACGAACTATTCTTTGATGTCAAAGATTTTTAAAGGTCAACAGTACCCTTCAATTACGAGGATTTTCTGACAAATTACATGTGTATGTTTTCCTATTTACTCTCTCTATATCAAGCTACTTTCGTTATATCATTAGGATGCTCGTGAAGAATTTTATCTCATGACTTTTGAGCGAACAAAAGTCAATCAAGACTTGCAGCTTTTATGTACAAAAAGGATGTTTAGGACGATGTTTCTTTCAGGACAAAGCATGTTTAGGGACTACTGCCCTCTACGATCATCTACACGATTCTTCTGTCTCTATGTAAAAATAATCAATCAAGTTTAGATATGGGAATATGAGTTGTCAATGAAGAAGTCACATAAAAGCTTTGTAGTAAATGTTTACAAATCGATGTCTCTATATATTGTGAATTTGAACATATATCAAGGGAAAGTGTTCCTCCTTGTCAATGTTGCTTCCAAATGGTTCCTCTCTTTTTATTTTTTTGCCTCTCACAAAACTACGTTTTCTTTCTTTAATTCATTACTGTTTAATGGTTAATCCTTCTGTTTATCCAAACAGCGGTTTCACCGAATTCAGTTATACCCATCTCACCGCGCGAACTTTACCGGAAATACAAGGACCAAGGTCTTTTTTTACTAACTTAGTTTAGGCCTTTTGTTATGCAGTTGCAATCTTATTCATGCATGTTAACTCTTTCTTTATATATATATCCTTTTTTAGTCAGCCATTATATATGTCAGGGTTTGAGATCTTGGCATTCCCTTGCAACCAGTTTGGCCCCGCACGAGTCAAGAGGCTCATGGTTTTGCTTGTACACGGTTTCAGGCCGAATACCCTGTTTCCAAAAGGTAGGTATTCTATTTCTTTCTTGCTTCTAGTGGTTACATGATGTTAAGAGGGATGTGCCACTCCACTTATCACCAATTGGTTTTAGGTTGGAAGCTCATCTAGCTTAACATGGTATCAGAGCCCACGATCCAAACAATCCAACCCGATCCATTATCGATCCTGCCCAAAGTTGGCCAATCGATCCTGCCCAAAGTTGGCCAATCGATCCTTGCCCAAACATTCCGAGATTGATGCTCAAAGAATCATCATCTCGAGGGGGCGTATTAGGGACAAAGGTCCCACATCGGTTGTTGGAAGGGATCATTAGCAATATATTAGATACCGGAGAGTTGTTTGTGGAGGTGGCCATGAGTAAGAAGAAGAAGAGAAAAAAAGTGGCTATCGAAAAAGAAGAAAAAAATTTTAAGGTATCGATAGCTCTGATACCATGTAGATGTAATAGGTCTGAATGAATCATTATCATAGACAATGGTCTGTTTATATACAGAGTACAAGTGCAGACTATAGTAAGAAGATATACAGAGTGATACACAAGCAAGGGGTTAATGCTATACTATCTCCGGATGATACTCTTTCCATAATACATGACGCTTGGAATTATACCTTATTATAGAGCTTCTCCTCAACTTATATCCATCTCATTATGTCAGGTAGGTAGCTATGACTTGTTTGTGGTATGTTTAGATCAAATGTAACCAGATCTTCATATGTGCTTCAACAGTTAACAGCTGACGGATTATTATTGGATATATATATATATATATATGTGGTCAAGTGTTTCTTAATGTGGGATTAGGTACGCGTAAACGGTCAAAACGCGGCACCACTCTCAAGTTCCTTAATTGATCGTTACTAAGGCAAGTAAACCCACTTTTCTGGGTTCCCGAAATAAGTGGAACCTAACCAATTTTTTTGTCAGCAAAGATGGCATAGTAATTGATCGTTATGGCACGATGGTGTAACACCTGTCCATCGAGGTATGCATTATTTACGTATCAAAATCGTCTTTTGTTATAAATTGTACGTCTGATCCCGTTTCATGCTTTGTGTGTAATAAACAGAAAGACATCAAGAAAGCTCTGGAAAAGGCTTGAAACAGCAGACGGGATTGCCTTTTTATCTCAAGGCACCTAATAAAAATCTTGGTTAATTTTGTAATGGAAATCGCAGCTTTTATATTGTAAATCCAATTTTTCTTTCTTTTACGGACAAGTTTCTCAGTTTGGTGTACATATATAGAAAAATAATCTCTCCCTTTGGAAGAGTGGGTTGTTGTTGTTTTATTTGTTTTGCAAAAGTATTCTTTAATTTCCAAAGTTATTATGGATAGTCATTGATACATGGATAGCTACCACAACATTTAACACTGCAAAAGAGAGCTGGATTTTGCGAGAAGACATCGGAAAGGAAATGCTCGACTCCTCTCCCTTTGGTTTACCCGTAGCTGAGCTCTATTGGTACTCATTATTAGGCTTCTGACTGTTTTTTTTTGGCCATACAAGCAATTGGTTTATAACGGATGTATTCAAATTTTGATTTGATAATATAATTTACATTTTATCAAAAAAAAAAGATGGCGTTTCGAGTCTTGGCGCTAAGAGACCTCTACGGATCATCTTAGCTAAGCATATTGATCCATAGAGATAGTGCATATTTTATAACAAGACGACCATCATCTTCCGACAATGTTTTCTTTCACAAACAGAAATATCTTTGGATGATCTTGTAGTTCGTAGACCAAAAAAAAAAACTATTAAAGATGCCAAATCGGAAGCATAATTACTAACAATATATATTCAGCAACGTACAACACATGCATTGCAATAATATAATAGGTTTTCTTGAAAAATATAGTTGTATCAGCCACAGATTGAGTGAAACCATGTGCTAAGAATACAGAGGTGAAATTTGGATCCATTGTCTAGAAGCTTATTGTAAATCATATTACGGAAATAATATGCATATATGAAAGTAGGGCATCAGGGGTATTTGAAGTGATGTGGAAGTAGTAGAGGCTGGAAGCCGTGGCTGAGACAAGCTTCCCATACTTGGTCCAAATCTGAGAGAAGAATGGATGTGCCGCACTCATGCATTTCCCATCCTTCTAAGGCGTGCAATATGCCAGCCACTCTAGTTGCACTCATGGCCTTTCTCGGTAACCAATTCTGCGTATGTGTGTTTATTTAGTTAGTTAGGATATATCTACAAAAACTTTTAATTGGAATGGATAGCTTTGTATACTTACCTCACAGGAGTGGATATTCACCAAAGATTTTGGAATTATTAAAGCTGGTGGTGTATGATAGATACAATCTCTACGTAACTGATTGAGGGGGAACTGTGAGAATGGGATAAATAACGTTCCTTTTGTGGCCTTTTCCTGCTCCTCTCTCGTTGTTCCTTCTCCCATCAACCATACCTTCAACCGAAATTCTTTAGTTTAATTACGCTCTTCGATTTTTCTGTAACTTTTATTGTATACTTAATTACCTTGTTTGATGCGAGTGCTTCAGAGGTTAAAAGGACCACATGGTCTCTGCATTCTTGTGGAACAAATGATCTTAGTTTCTCATACTCTTCTGGTAATAGAGTCGAGACCTGCAGATAACATTTACAAGAAAATATAATGAATTATGATATATAATACAACTTAAGAAAGCTTGGACAGGTGAAGGTGCGGACTTGAGCTTTCTCCTATGGACATAAGGAATTCAAACTCATTTTTCTTTTACTTTAGGTAATGACAAGCAAACAAAAAAAAAAGGGAATACGGAGGAGAAAAACACAACCTGAACACCTCTCTGGCAAAGAGCAGAGGCGATGGTGTATGCCACCTTTGTGAGATTGCCTGTCATCACTATTTTTGTCGTTGATTTGGGTAGACTATTGATCACAACGGCTGCTGTTAATCTACTGCCGTCCACCACTCTTACTTTCATTTCTGGATGCTTGTGAATGTACACCTCTCCATTCCTGTTTAGCTCCTCCCCCTGTTTCAACCCACCACAGTTTTAATATTATGACATGACATCTCACCATTGTAAAACCAAAAGAGTCGAAGCTTGTTTCTGTACTTGGTTCATGAGACCCAGGCTAAGCACCTTCACTCCTTTTTTATTTGCCTCCAGTATCGCTTGCTCAATCATGTTGTTGATCGCGTCTTTCCTCCATTTTAACAAGTACTGCATGCATCAGGTCTCAGTGCATCAGTAAACCAACCTATACTTATAAGTTCACAAAAGAGTCAAAAATTAAGCTGAAAATGATGAGGACCTGCAGATTATATCTAGGTATGATCCAAGATTGCAAGTTGAGCTTCTGGAAAGAGTTTCTCTCAGCGACAAAGAGACTACCGTAGAAGAGAGTGAAGAGCATGGAGATAGATGTGAAAGGCCACAAAAGGCGCATGAACCATCTATAAGAGAAGGGGTAGGAGGCAAATGAAGCCAAGCCAATCCGCATATGGTATATGGACTCGGGCGTCGTCAGGTGAGTTAAGTGCACGACGTCCACTCTATCGTCTCCTCTTTCTAGAGATTTCTCATACAATGTATCCGAGCTGTCATCCATTGTGCCGTAGATGTAGTCATACAAGGGCATGAAGAGGGAGTAGTTGGTCCGGAATTGGGTGTGGTGCAGCGAGTGGAATCTGCAACTCTCGTTATGATCATTATATCATCCAAAAGAAGGATATTATAACAATAAGAGTGTTTTATCACATTGCGTTCGTTATAGATATACGGAAAACAAAAAGATGTGGTAATAACTCTACACTTTAGAGGGGCCATATACCCTAATGAATTTGATATTTACTTTTCAAAGGCTGTTTGGTTAAATAGGCTCTAAATACATCAAATTGTGGGAACTTGGAATAGGTGCATATATATATATATATATATTAAATTGTCTTTTTATGTGGTCCATGGATTCGTAACTTAACACCCAAAATACGGGTACAAGTATATCACGTCCCCTTTTTTATTCATGAAAGGAGAATGTAAGTATACATGAAAATGAAAGTCATATTTTTTTGAGAAAAAATGCAAGTGGTGCCGGTAATCAAAGATTAATAATATGAATTAAAATCGTTGTTTGTATTTTTTATATAAAGTTCCGGTTAATGGATAGGTTAATGAAAAAAAAATTGGTACTAAATTTTGATATATAGCCGACAAAAATATATATATAATATATGAAATACGAAAGTGCAAGGACTTACGAGGGCGTATAGCAGAGGAACTTGAGGGGAGGAAAGAGGTGGAAAAGGCGCTTAGGGACGATCTCGAAGTTGCAGTGTCCCATGTTGTTCATGAAGTCTATGTAGATTACATATCCGGCGAACGACACTACGGATGCCGTTTTCGTTAACAACGTTGTCATCAATGGTATGGAGAAAAGAATGAAGTATGCTATATGCTCCGCAAATGGATGTATCACCGCTGCATATAATGATTAATATATATATATATTACTAATTAGGACGTGAAAAGGTGTACTTTACAGTCTTTACGTATCACGTATGTTTAATAAAAATTTATAAAAGATAAGAAACAAGACTTACAACTGATGGGCTCAGTGACGATAGAGGAGTGGTGGTGGGAATGGTAGCGGGAGTAAAGAAAGTGGTGGTGAAGAGCTTTGTGGAGCCAATAATAGAGGAACTCCACCGGCCCGGCATGAAGCATCGCCGCCATCAACACTCCGTCTGTCCTCCACAAGGGGAGGTTCTTCGCCTGCGGCAGCAGCACGATCCCTATATAGAACAGCAATCCGTTGAACAATATTTGGTCATCCCTGCACGTGTAAATATCAAGAATTAGCTCGCAAGCGACGCAGTTATATAAAATGACAAACAAAGTGGAAAACGCACCAGTTGGTCTCCCTGTCGACCTGATTGAAGTCGATACCTTTGTCGAGGATACGCCTCTTTCCCTTGGTTGTATAGTAACGGGAAAGAGAGATCCAAATCTGGTTGTGAAGAATTCTGAGGAGCAAGAAGGGTAATACGAGGGAGTATCCGAGATCCACCGGATCATCAGTCAGAAACTTGTATGTGCTATGGACCGCCCATGGTGTTATTACTATGTACTATTGTATTCATTGTTTCCACGTCCCATATCATGCATCAGACACGGGATTCAATCATAAGCACGAGTTATATATGTAATACTCTAGTGTTTTAGTAGAACAATACACTATATAATAATTAAATAGACAAATGAAAGAGAGAGGAAAAAATGTGCACCTTGAAATTCCCAAGGGATGTCCAAGGCCAATCGGTGAGGATGCCTGGTTTCGTAGCCATTATACCGTCGAATGTAATATGGGACTATGTATGCGTTTCTCCAATTCTTTGTCACGGCCGATGAGTACATTATATAGAAAGGTATCAAACTCTTTTGGTAGATGTAGAATAGCCAACCCCTATCTTCCCACCAGCCCACTTCCCTGTGAGGGCCCTACCTCGACCAAACATGTACTCCTCCATTCGATACTTCCCACATGGAACCTCATTTATGACACTCAGCTAATCTCCCCCACACCTATCGAATATCGATTGCCGCTTATATCATATCCTCACGTAAGCAAAAAATATTCATCAGTAACGTAGATATGGCTTTCTAAATCCGGTGGTTTTTAGTTTGTATAGTGAAAGACTGTTAATTTCCCATCTAGAATACAGATGAACCAAGTTAGGCAATATTGGGTGATTGAGGCTTCAGCGACTAGTAGCCAATCATGATCATTCACGTTATAGCGCCAGCTAGTGTCTGATGCTCCAACATTAAATGAATGAAAGCTTAAAACAGGGCACGCCTTCTTAACCGAGCATTGAATACTTCTACATTTTCATTTTTTTTGGTAAGGTAATTCTACCTCTCCCACCGCCACAAATATATACTGTTATGTATACCCTACTCACTCCGTGATTAGGTATACCATGAGTGTGTATGGCCCATTTGAAGTAATACCTCGTAAAGTGGTTGTAACTTTTGATTTGATGATGCATCCAGATATTTATATATTTTGTTAACATACTTAGTTATGAGCTAACGTTTCCAAAGTATTTTTTTTCATTTGTTATCAGTAAAGGTTTTTATAAGTAGTAGGAGGACTGTTCAAATAATCAATTCATTGGATCTTTTTCGATAATATTTCTGATTTTATTTCAATGGGCCTAATTGTTTGTCCTTTACAATACATATGCAGCAGCATGTGGCAACAAATGTATAACTCATATGTATTCTCGATTAAAACATGATATACTGCAAACAAAACTGGAAGGGAAGCAGATAAGATGGTGCAAGAAGCTGGAGAGGTTGGAAAAGCTTCCCCGATGAGGTGGAGACCAAAGAAGTTGTGTGATACCGCAGAGTAATTCCATGCCAACATCAAACGCATGCATAATGCCCCCTCTCTCTCTCTGTGCACTAATCACCCTCCTCCCCTGCCAATTATATAGATATGAAAATATATAATTAATCTACATTCAGTGTTTACACACACACACACACATATATATATATATATATATATATATATATATATATATATGTGCATATACGTATCAGTTTAAATTTGTAAAGCAACAGATATATCTATTTGTTCTCTGGAAAAAAGAAAGACATCATTTATATACATTTAACATCATGTATGCCTTCATCTGCTCTTTCCCTATTCCTTTACTCACCAACCACACTACTGGGAAGTCATAATTCGTCGACAGTAGCAGATTCTTGACAGCCCCAGATTTAACGAGTTCCTCCGTGCGTAATACCACCAACTATATGGCTATATATGCATACCCATTTATGTTATTTATTTAAGTTCGGTTTTGACAAGCTGATTGGATTCCATTTTCATACATCACATACCTTGACGCCCCTTTGGTATAGAGCAAGGACAATGGCGCAAGCAACCTTTGGATCACTCTAAACACAACCTACTTGTTTCCCTCTCGAATGCTATTCACCACTACAGCAGCTGCCATGCTGCTTCCATCCATAAATTTTATCTTCAGCTTGTGTTGCTTTTTTCACGTACATTTCTCCCCAGTCCCCACCCGTTTTGCTCCTCCCTCTCATTAATTGGGTGTTAATCAGTTGCTTACAAATTATATATATAGTTTATTCATATATATAGGATGGATAATATATTATTTGAAAATATACATTGTTCATCAGACCAAAGCTTGTTGCTTCCAGAAGAATATCTACAGATTTACGAAGGCCAACTTGGGAACTGAAAAGTTGCGCAGGTGATTAGAATTTCATAGAGAGAGATGGGGGTGTTAATTTAATGCTTGCGTGGAAGGCAGATTTGGGAATAAGGTGAGAGTGGAAGATGAGGTTAAGGAGACTGTTTCTCTCTAAGACAAGGTTGGGGAGGAGAAAGCAGAAGTGAGGACGAAGGAGAAGGGGAGAGTAAAGGGACACATGAAGCAGGTGAGATAACATGGGGATCGAGACTACCAGGGGAGAGAGGAGAGTAACGGGAAGCCAAGGCGCATCTGGTAAATGGATGTGTTAGGAGGATAACGTCGGATTATTCCGACTCTCTCCCTAACGGCCTCCCTTACAATAACGACTCTCTCCACCTGTCGGTCGTCCCGTAGATATACTCGTAAATGGGCATGAACAAAGAGTAGTGGGTAATTAACTGTGTGATTGGAGCAACTGGAACGTTCAAGAAATATATATGCATGCATACATTCAAATACAATATATAGTAGTGTTGAACAAAAGACGTACGTGAGGGGTATAGCAAAGTAACTTTGCTTATCGCTGGAGACGTACGTGGTTACTGTCTCTAGCGATAAACAAAGTGTTAAAGCCATTGATCCTACTCATCTTCCAAGCTGTGGTATACTATTTGTGGAAAGAACGGAACTCTAGATTTCATAACTCATCAAACAAGCCGGTTCATATAATAATCAAGGAGATCTAAAACCCCACCGCTCAGGCTCACTTCACCATCCACGTCTCAGCAAAAAAGAACTTATCTATCTCTTTGGTTTCAGCATTTTCAACCATAAAATTGACCTCTCCAAAGTCTAATTCTCTATTCACATGGTTTTTATCCTAAAATTCTTGTATCTTTTCCATATTTCTTCTTTTCTTCTCCGTTGTTGTAAAGGTACTCCCACTGAAAAAGTTACGAAATAAAGAAAAAAGACTTTGGAGGGGGGGAGAGGTCGAAAAGACGCATAGGGAAAAGCTCAAAGTTGCACTCCGATGTTGTTCACCATGAAGTTAACGTCAGTCATGTATGCACTTACAGGAACAATGAAGAGGATCCCACACCGTTACCATGGGTATGGTGAGTAGAGTAGTAGTGTGTCGGTGATATGCTCATCAGCGAAGGGGTGCACCACAGCCGCCAAATTGAAATAATAAGAAAACTGATACGTATGGAATATAAAAAAAATGGTTTAAGATACTCATACACGTGATGAGCTCGGTGACGGTATAGGAATGGTGGTGAGAATGGTAGCGAGAGTAGAGAAATTTGTGGTTGAGAGTTCTGTAGAACCAGTATACTGAGTAGAGAAACTCGACGGGACCAGCGTGAAAGCAGAGCCATGAGAAGGATCCTTCTAGTCTCCATATAAAGGTGATGGTGTGAATCTGTGATGAGTCCAGGAGCTTCAAGTTGGCGAGATACATGAGGAGAGTGTTTAAGATTTGTCGTTCACTTGCTCTAACTCAACGGGCTTGTCCACGACTTTTTTCCTCCCCATGGGCATCCTTAATTTGACGAGACACGCTGATCCATATCAGGCTGTCAACTATTCTCCATAGCATTAGTGTCACTATCATCGGTCTTCCAAGGTCTTTCTCCTCATGTTTACTACCATGTTTCCATTGGTATTACACTTTTATATTGTACATTAATGTTCTTTTCCACAAACGATTTTATTAATAAATAAAATAAAATTATAAAGTGTATAAACAGATTTTTTGGATAAATAATTATTACATAAAGAGATATATGTTATATAAAAGTAATTGTATAAAAATAGATAGCAATAATCATAAAACATATAAAGTAAAGTTATTAATAAAAAGAATATTAATATAAACGAAAGGCATCTCGAACTATAACTCATCAGTTTTGCAATTGTCAAATATTAATTAGGTTGCACCAAGCTGATAAAGATTTTGCTAAATAACTATTAGGTATCAGTGACGGCACTTAATACTTGAGTTTCCAAATTAAAATTAATTGGTGATAAGTAGAATGACACATTTATTTTATATATTGCTAAAGATCCATTCCAATTACCGATATGAAACTTTTGTCCCTAATACGCCCTTCGGGATGATAGCTCTTTGAACGTTAATCTCAGAATGTTAGGGCAAGGATCGATGGTCCGACTTTGGCTGGATCGATAATGGATCGGGTTAGATTGTTTGGATCGGAGGCTCTGATACCATGTTAAGCTAGATGAGCTTCCAACTTAAAATCACCCAAACATTCCGAACTTGACGTTCAAAGAGCCATCATCACAAAAAGGCGTATTAAAGACGAATGTCTCACATAAAATGTTAGAAGAGATCTTTCAATTATCACCAATTAGTTTTATGTTGAAAACTCATCTAACTTGACAAATACCTCCACTAACAAAATATAAAATCTCAAATGAAGAAATCAGCATAGTTGAAATAGATAACAAACGTAGACAATTACTTTTAACGTTAGATATAGATGAATGTTAGCCATCACGTACGAGTGCATGCATGCTTGCTATTACCAGCGAAAAAAAAACAATAGGTACTTGAAGCTACCAAGGGGACTCCATGGCTACTACGTCAGAGCTCTGGGCCTCGACGCCATCCAAAGGTACACTTGCGTAGCTAGTATGTGTAATGTCGAAGGAAATTCGAACGTGCGATGTAGCTCCAATATTAATAAATCATTAATAGATTTTTTAAACTTTTCACGTATATTAATAAACAGTTAATGAGTAGCAATAAATATTTTGATCTGAAGTTGGGAACAATCTAGGTTAAAAGCTCCCAGGCACGGGGCTCGAGGTACACAGTAGAACCATGTCTTTCGGCGCCGGCGATGCGTTTTCTCGCCGGCGCTGGTCATCCTCGTTCAATCTGCTCTTTGCTTTCAGTTCACTACTCTGTTCTCGCTTTTTTTTTTGTTTGTTGCGGGTTCGCAGCTCCCTGCTCACCGAAGGAAGAGGTCCACGATGGTTCTTTTGCCGGAGACAAGCGCCTCAGCTTCTTGTCTTCACTGCAATCCTCCCGACGGCTCCTCCTCCTCGTTGGTGGGTCTTCTCTCCAGCAACGAGTCGAGAGGATTCTCTCGCCACCGCTGTAGTTCGGTTATGGAAAATAAATCCCAGTGAACCTTCCTTTGGCCGTCAACGTACACGGCACGCCGTCGAAACTGCTTACGCTTTTCAACCGTTCATGGAGCATAGATCTCAACGTACTAACTCTCTCCTCCCGACTTCGGGAAGCTGTGAGACGACCAACTCACCGTGTTTTGCTCCTCTTCACTTTTCCTGCGCCAGATTCAAAGACATCTCAAACTCAGATCCGATTCTTTTCGGCAAATCTTCACCTTCCTCGCCTCATATTGAGATGCCATCCTCCCATGCGTGTTCTCTCCTTAATGACGGCTATGTTCACCTTCGACAAAGCGATTCCGGTGACCTCTTCAACGGCTCCGGCAAACGGCTGATATATGACGTTCGTCGTATCAAGCTGACAAAAGCCAGCATGTCAAGACACAGTTCCATGGTAAAAGAAGATTCGTTTAATACGCTGCACTTCTTGAATATTTGGGATAAATCTTCAGAGAGACCCGGTGGGTTTATCTCTTCTAGTTTTTTATTGCTATATTTCTCCATTGGGAAAATTTTTCTGGTGGATTCACTGGATCAGATTTCGTGTTTACCATCTTCCTCTAATGAGAAGTGTACTTCACCGTCATCCCCCCTTTCTATGAAAGGAGATGATTTCCCGAACTCGTTGGCGAGTTTCGGCTTCAGCATCATTATCAATGAAGGCTGGTTTTCAACGTCACTATATGTGACTATCTCTCTGATGTACGACTTTGTCGTGAACGCTATCTCGACGCATTCAAGCTTTGTTTTGAATCTGCTGTCATCTTCTTATGAAGAATTATCAAGTTTGAGTTATTCTATTGTAGCTTATCTTTTCAATCAAAGAGGATGGACAATTCCCTCTCGTCGTTGTACTCAAGCAGTTTGAAGTTTAATGAAATTAAGATTGTGTTCAAAAAAAAAAAAAATATTTTGATCTATACATCAAAAACATTTTTTATAACTTTAAATTAATAATTTTAATCAAAATTTCTTGAATATAACGATTTGTTTCTTTACTTATCTATATCAAAATTTTATCTTTGTGAAACATATTTTTTTTCTCCCAACATTCATTTTTGAAACCGAGAGAATAATGTTAGAGCGTGATTAACCTGGAAATCCACTTGAGGTTCCTATTTTTTTTTTTGATTTTTAAAAAAATAAAAACGAACTAATTACGGGCCGTCACATGGCAGTATAGCCCGCAAACAATGTAAAAAAACCCAAAGACGTTCTTATTTAAGAGTTTTAAGATGCGTTTCTTGCACAGTTCATGGACCCCACATATCAGTGGGACCCACGAACAACAGTGCAATCCCTATTAAGAGACTCCATTAATCATGCTCTTATAGAAAGTGTGATGAGTCCGGGAGGAACCAATGGGCATTGATGCCCTAGCAAAGTTCGGCTTTACCCACCAGTGTACAATTATCCCACCTCCATCGGCCAACAGCCTATCCATTTAATGAAGTAGGTTAAATATTTTGTACTTTCCTTCTTCCTCATGCGATTCAATATAGTAGCCCAATATCAATGTTCAAAATGTTATGTTCTCTCTCGGTTTCTTTTCTCTTTAGAAAAATAACACTGTAGACATTATTAACATTATAATAAGACACTCTTAGATCACCTTGAAGCATTAGAGAACGCCCTTTTTAGTGACACACCGGACCCATTGCTCATCGAAGAAATAAACTCCACGCTTCGCAAAGCTTACCTAGCCGAGGAACAATTCTGGCAGCAAAGAAATAGAATCCAATGGCTCAAGCAAGGCGATAGGAATACTAGTTTCTTCTATGTGGCGACCAGAACCAGAAGAACAATAAACTCCATACCGGGGATTGAGGATGCACAAGGAGGAATCGTTTATGAAGAACAAGAAATTACTAGAATATCTCTGACTATTTCACTCAAATTTTCAAGATAAATGGCAATGACTCTTTCTCTCAGATTCAAGATCTCCTTAGCAGGAAGGTAACTCTTGAGATGAATGCGATGCTGATAACAATACCGAGTGATTTGGAAATTACAGAAGCTGTACAATCTATAAATGGAGGCAAGGCTCCTGGACCAGACGGTTTCTCAGCCACCTTTGACATATAGTGGGGGCGGATGTGATAAAGGATATCAGGAACTTCTTCACCTCTAACCACCTACACCTGCAGTAGAACGAAACACATATCAAACATTCTAAAGATTATGGGACCAAGATCAGTGGCGGACGATCGACCTATTGCTTTGTGTAACACCCATTACAAGATCATCGCAAAGATTCTTACCCGGAGACTTAAGTCGCTCGTGGATCATGAGCTGAATAGAATCAGTGTCCTATTCCTTCTTGATAAATGTTACACCACAGGGATTAGTGAAACCTTCAAGGGGACTTCGACAAAGAAACCCTCTCTCGCCTCATATCTTCATACTTTGTACTGAGGTACTATCAGCTATGTGCGCGAAAGGTCAAGTCGACGGATCGCTTCTAGGAGTACATGTGTCTCGCAACAGTCCACCAATCAATCACCTACTCTTGGCTGATGACACCATGTTTTTTTGCCAATCAAAGCCGTCATGCGTCACAGCTCTAAAGAAGATACTATCTGAATACGAAACGGTTTCAGGGCAGCGAATCAATCAACAGAAATCAACCATTACCTTTTCAGCAAAAACACCAGTGTGTGCAAGCTTGGGTCAAGGAAACATTGGAGATCTCCATGGAAGGAGGGATAGGCAAATATATTGGCCTCCCTGAGCATTTTGGACAAGAAACATATATATATATCTCCTCCTAAATAGCTGACATGGAAGGAGGGATAGGCAAATATCTGCGTTGCACACGAAACATATATATATATCCTCCTAAATAGCTAAACAGATACATCCTCTTCTACATACTCAAAGGCCGTGGAGCAACACATGATCTTTTCCCAGTTAGTGGTATTCGTCTCCAAGAAAATGAATATGGCAAACAAACAGATGCCTCTCTCTACCACAATTGGCAAGTTGTTATCCGGGTACCTTGATGTCTCCTTTACTTATACCAGCATTAAAACGGGGTAGGACAGCTAAAAACATAGAAAGAAGAATCAACCTCACTCACCTCCACGGAAAAGCATATTCACAAAAGCGAGATATTCCATTCATAGCACCAAAAGTGTCTATGTGAACCCACTCTTCTCCCACTACGTTTGCAGTATTGCCTGAAAACATGGAAGGCACCACGAAAAATTAATCGTATCATAGGAAAATTATCAATCCTAGGTAAATATACACCACAAAACAAAGATGATTATGTATAATACGTGGCATGTGAGCCGAACAAAGACTGGCTACCATATTTTCTTGTTCGGTTCCAAGTAAACGCTGCTGCAATAACACGATACCTCGAAAAGAATAAGTTACTCACTTATTTGATGCAAGCGCTTAAGAGCATAGCCGCTTGGATAGTTATTGTAAGATGCCATGAATGTGAAAACCGTACACCCTGCACTATAGGATAGGGTTAAGTAGTAGCAAATCCCTTTTCCTTCTCTTACGTAGGAAAGACAATTGCCTACTATTTATACCTGATTGCAAATAATGCTAGCATAACCATGTTTGCCAGTTTCCAAATAGTTTTCTTCCTATTCTTGTAGCTGTACAAGGAAACCGAATAATAGTACGAGCAACGGCGACGTTGGTAGTAAGTTTAAGTGGCATTCAGAAATGAAGTGTATCAAAAGAGCTCTTGAGAGACTGAATAAAAGAGCGGTCTAGTTATGATTGAAATCTTAGCTAGTAAACATCTGATAGAACTCATACATTCTGCTAGCAGCAACAGCAGCAGATAAATTGAGCATTGGCTCTGAACTAATAATAAAGCGGAGTTCCTACATATATCAAGAAAGATAGGGAAGGCTTTATCAGCAAATGGTTAAGCATGGCTACTGAGACAAGTAATCCATCTGAATACCTTGTGTGGAAGCTTAGAGTAGAGTATAACAAACGATATAACTGGAATAGTAAGGAATGGAACCCTTCTATCAAGTAAGATACCAAACTGCATAATCCAAAAAGAAAACAGATGAGAAAAATAATAGAGATACAATCAGGTCTGCTAACTCAAGGGGAATAAGACAATAGGACAGATGTTAGGAGGTCAGGTAATTACTAGGGAAAGAGGATAAGCTACAAGCAAAGACCGTGGGAGTGCTGAGGTGAAGTACCAATGAATGGAATGTGTCTGGTTTAGCAAATAATTTTAAAGGAACAACACAGAATTTTAATAAAAATACAAGCGCCACAGTATTTGCAAAATAAGCTTTGCATTGGCAATGACACTGAATTATGGAAATAAAAAACGGTTATAATTGTAAAGAATCCAAATCCTCTAATCACGCAGTGGAAAATATGCTAAAAGGTTATCTATCACAAAATAAAAAAATAGAGGAAACAAATTTTGAAGGATACACCCCAGTCAGAACTCCGGTTCAGAACGGAGTTAAACCAGAACTTCAAATTCGGGCCAGACAAACTTCTTCCACATGATAGAGTCAGCGGAAATGGTAAGACCTGTGCTAAAGAATATTCCATGACCACAAGAGCCTGACTCGAAAACTAGTATCCGAAGGAAAAAACAAATATATCAGAGAATGAAGGGGGGTTTAACTAACCTACAGCCACCACAGCGGTTCCAACAAAATACTTGAGCGTTTTCCAGAAGGACATCAATAAATGTAAAGCATCCTCATCATAAGGAAGCAACAAATTACACGTACATAATTCAGAAAACCAAACTATTCATCACCAACTGACCAATAAAAACTCAAGACCGATAGGTCCAAGCAGTAATATCACATCGCATCTGAAGATTACAGTGGCAAAAAAACTGATTATCAGATGAAAGACATGTCAGAAAATTAACAGTTCCGAAGGCCACGATGGTAATTATAACCGGTACCACGAAAATCATACATACCAGGAAGTTCAAAGCTGAATAGAAGTTTCCCTTTAACCAATTACCATATGCCCATATTAACTGCGCAACCCAGATTTCACAACATTAGCAGCAAACGCGGCCTACGCTAGATGGGTCATGTGGGAGATTGCTAGGACAATCAAAATAGAGTCAGATGAAGAGAAAAGAAGCACCTAATCCCAAAGCTAGAATATTAGGTAGAGGAAGAGTGCAGTAGAAAAGCAAATGAAACTGAAGAGTGGTGAGAAGTACGAAGAGAGATTCCACTTGATGTCCAAACTTTTTTCTTATCTGTCAAAGAGGTAGCCTTCGCTCAGTGTGCAGAAGAAGAAGAAAAAACAGCAAGATGCACGCATGTGAGGAAAGAAACAGATAGACAAGTGTGGAATAGAAACAAAGTTACTAACTAGAAAATAAAGATCATACCTGAATCCGGAAAAATCCAAGTGTGGATAGTATGATAGAGCCCAACACGAAACGAGCTATATAAGTCAATGAACTGGTTTAGTCCATGTGTTTAGAAATCAAGAAAACAGAGGGAAAATCGAAGAAGAGGAACCTGCAACAAGACAATAAATTTTGGGGAAGCCAAGGAAGCTGATAATGAGCACAACGGGTGATGCAAAAAAAAAAGGGATCCTGCAAGAACAACCCAGAGTTGATATTTATAGTCCATAGAAAGAGAAAACACTACATCCTTGACTAGTAAAGTTCGAGGGACAACACCAAATGATCGTACTGACAAAATAAAACACAAGTCGAAAATTTTGTAGAATTTAAATATGTTCACAGACAGATTCCAAACGATGACGATGGTAAAGAATGTCGTGCATTGACTGGTCAGATGCAAATTCAGACGAGAGACCACTCAGTAAAACGGAGAGAGAGAGACTGTAGATCTTTGCGATTGAAACGAAGGAGGGACCTGTACGTTAAAGCTCTCTTCCACCCTAGTGTATGGTGCCATGAGCACATAAATTGCAGCTATAGCTCCCAGAATCAGATCATATCCTGCTCCCACCAATTTAAAAGAAAAAATGAAAGAAGATAATGTACAATCAACTACCATAGGAATAGGATTGAAGAAACTTGGGCTTGGCCATCGCCATCGTCTGTGCAACTTCCTCCCCGATCGATAGAAGACGGACGATTTCGATGGACACAGAATTTTTAAAATGGGCCTGCATGTTTCTTTTTATGAGCTTATGTTTATTTATATGGGCTGAGATTTAAGCCCATTAACATGTAGAGATGCTTTGTTTCTACATCGCATAGGGCAGAAGAAAGACGGGAAAGAAATCGGGAGAGAGAGAGAGAGAGAGAGAGAGAGAGAGAGAGAGAGGCATGGCGGCTGAAGAAGAAAACGAGTTCTACCTGAGGTATTATGTCGGACACAAGGGGAAATTTGGTCACGAGTTCCTGGAGTTCGAGTTTAGACCGGACGGTAAGCTTCGTTACGCCAATAACTCAAACTACAAGAACGATACGATGATCCGGAAGGAGGTGTTTCTCACCCCCGCCGTTCTCAAGGAATGCAAGCGTATCGTCTCCGAGAGCGAGGTCTTTATTTTCTTAACTCCTCAGATTTGGTTCTAATTGTGCTATTCCTGTCCGCTCTAGCCTAGTTCGGACCTCGATTAGGGTTCGATTTATCTATGGAACCCTTTTAATTGGGCTTCGTTGGTTTTCTACGCACTTTCAGTATATTGTATGCTTTTTCTTTGCATAGATAATGAAAGAAGATGATTTTAAGTGGCCGGAACCTGACCGTGTTGGAAGGCAAGAGCTTGAGATCGTGATGGGTAATGAGCATATCTCCTTCGCTACATCTAAGATTGGTTCTCTCGTTGATGTCCAGAGCAGTGATGATCCTGAAGGACTTCGCATCTTTTACTATCTTGTTCAGGTCACTTCTCTTTTTCCTTGATGCTCACATCCTCCGGATTCTGCTTTTGTCATTGATTCACATATGCGTTGTGGCTGGATTATAGGGGAGGCATATACTGATGTTGTTCTCTGTCAGCTGTTTGACAATGTTTCTCTAGTTGCTCTGTTTGCATTACCATACATCTGTTTTTTATTCGTTGCTCTTAACTTATTCCTTGTGGTTGCAGGACCTGAAATGTCTTGTTTTTTCGCTCATCTCGCTGCACTTCAAGATCAAGCCTATTTAGAGAAGTAACCAGTTGAGTTACGGGGAGCATGTGCCTCAAGTTTGGGTGTTTTTTTTATTTTCCTGCTCATTATTGAATCCTGCTAGTTTCTTGTGTTGTTAACTTGAAAACCCTGAGTTTCAGTCGTATGCTGTTCTTTTTTGTTGCATGAATCTTAAATGAGTTAGTATTGGAATGGACACTACGTTCTGACATTTGTAAGCAGTAGGCTTTGCCAGGTGCTGATTTTTTTTTTAGTAACAGAGACGAAATTGGAGACAGGCGTAATCAGTTGTGAAGCTTATCTTTCGGCTAGCTATATACTTGCTTAAAGCCAGTCCAATGTGTCCAAGAACAGTTTTGGTAGTGAACTCAGATGAAATGATTTACGGTCAGATCCTTTGTGAAACTAAGGAATATAGATGAGTTTCACATTTAAAACCCGTCAGTTTCTCGTAGATAATATTGGATCGTTTAGTACCTACTAGCACTGCACAGTTTCTTACATTGAGGAAGCTATCGATCCGCCATTGATGAGCTTAGCTGTACCTTGGAGCGAAGTGGATAACGCCAGAGAGAAGTTGGTGCAAGGAGTGCAGAAAGAGTCGAACGATAAAATGGGTGACCGACACATGATAGGTGAGGTATTTTGTTGATGGTGGGTGGTGGTGTGTTTGAAACAAAAGGGAGCCCGAAAAGCAGATAATTACGTGTGGAACTGATGATAAGAGGTCCATCTTTGTTTCTTCTGGGCCTTATTTAAATGAATATAGGCTTCTCTAGCCATTGGACATCAAGCTACTAATCTAGATCGCACCGAATCAAATCTTTAGATCCAACCAACCACTCACAGACCTGTCCAAACTATCGATTAAGAGGGTCTATTAACTCTTCCTCACTAAAAAAGGAAAGTAGGCATTTCAATACTCTGACGTGGAAGTTAGATAATGTCCAAGGCCCAGTTGTTGGCCTTTATTAACGTTTAAACCAACAATGAAGATTTGCATTTGCATTGTTGTTCATTGACCTTATGACAAACAAGAGAGTAGAGCAAAAAAAAAGAAGAAGAAACCGAGTTATTGAGCCTCGAGGAGGCGAGGACGGGCCCACATAACTCGAAGCGATACAGTCGGTAGTATTCAGTGATCTTATCTCAAAAGACTGTTTCCTGCAAAGACGAAGAAAATGCTTTCATCTTCCAATTTACAAAGTGTACACATAATAAACCCACTAGCCGTCTTGTTTTATCCAATAAATGCGGAAAGAAAGAACACTGACTTACCGTTATCAAAACAACCAAAAAAAAACATCCTTTTTAAGGTGACATTGCAGATGAGATGTTCATGCTTTCAGGGCTTCCTCTTGTGAAACCGAAATCCCCAAATATCCCCTGTCAAAGCACAACGCTCTTTACTAACACTTTCCCCAAAACCTCTCATCACGAGAACTAAAAATCACATTTTGAGAGTTATAACTACTTGAGCGCATGCCTCATTTACGTACCATTGCGTCATTGACAGCATACGTGACGCAGTAATGTTCCTGTTGAAAAACAAAACAATAAATCAATTATTTACACACATTTATATCAAGTGATGCATCATCCAAAACTAGCATATATACCGGAGAGACCCTTGATATTCAATACCACTCATCTTTCAGTCTTCTTTTTTACTTTCCCATACATAAAATGAGTGGAAAACTAACTTAATAAGGTGGAGATGGACTTGCCTGCATCATGTGCCACTCTTCAAATTCGTCAAACAGCTCCAATCGCTCAATCCTTAAACACACAACTATCTTATTTAAATATAGGGGGAAAGAAAGGGTTTCTGAAGAAAGGTCATGGATTCGACATATACGAGAGCCAACAGAGAATACAAAATACGAACACAGGATACAAGAAGAGCTTAAAGACAAGGGAACGCTCAGAACTCAACAACATCAACTAGGCATTTCTTGTAAAAGAGTACTTCTCTGAAAGAACTCAGGCCAGATAATCAATATGAAAATTATAACGCAGTTACACAATTCTAAGGGTAAGTACAGCTCTGACCTGCGTTTTTCTTGAGTATCAACAAAACTTCCATACACTTTTAGCATATCCCATGCAACAGCTCTCTAAGACAACAGAACAAAGAATAGTGTAAGATATGACAAGGCCATAGATTATAAATTTTAGTTAAAAGTTAGGCCTGCGACCATCAGACAATGCACACTATCTAGCTACAACCAGCCATCACGACCAGAAGAAAAGACTGGAAACTGCATTTTGGTCCTTCGAACAGATACGGTTTGATGAAAATCCAATAGCCAATATAATGACACCTTGTTAGCCCATTACCACAACGGAGTAATACAGGAATTGACAATAACATAGCATAAAATTTTGACAAGCATATTTTCGTTAGTTGAACTTGCACTCAAACCCTTGCACATTTGTATTTAAAACTTAACGCAACTCGATGCAAGATTGGAGGCATTAATAAATATACCAGACTGCATTCAATCATATTGATATCTAACTGCAAAGCGCACCTGCCATCCATTGTCAAGAAACAATCTTTCTTTTGCAAATAGAGTCGGTGATGCATCAATGCTTAAGAGTGCACAACCCCGACTCTGAAGCACAGAAACACAAGGGAAAATAAATCAGAGCGAGCTTCAGTGAAGGCATATTTATCTACACAAAATGAACCCAAGAGGCAAAATGATGACTTTTAAATGGAGATGTCGCTGCAATTATGCTCTAGATTCTAGTTTTGCAAACATCTCAACGAATTAAGCTTTGCTCATGGGGATGTCGCTGCAATTAAAGTACACATTCTTACCTCCAAATTTATAATCATCTGATGTCCAAATGCATCATCTGGATGGATCTGCAAACAGAAAGCCAACGTGTTAGCCATATCAGCAGTAAGATTATATCTACAATTTTATGCAGACAAGAAAAATTTCAGTTGAGAACTACGTAGATACAAAATGCCAGAACAACCTGCTCATATAAGAAAAACACTGCAGTTGAAAATGTTTTTGACGCCCAATTGACGATGGCACGGCTTGAATCTGGGTCCAGATATATCAAAACACATTCTGCAATAATAAATGTCGGCAGACTGGTAATGATATTAGGGATCAGGTAGGTTTATCATCAGTCAGCATCTCTGTAACCCCAGTAGAAGACAAGGGCTGAGGGTTCAAAAGTATGTCAAAACAGTATGTAACATTAAAGGGAAACTATTGAGGCATACCTAGGATCCATATCAGCAAATGATATAACATCTCTTAATTTTGGTATATCACGCAGGTCAACTGGAAGTAACTTGTAATGATCACTGAGAACTTGGCCTTCCTCTGCAGAGTTAAACAGCAACGCAAATAATATATCAAGAGTAACTAACTAAACTATAAAAAGAAAAAGAAATATGCATTTTTAGCTAGGACAGCTGGCAAAATGAAAGATGAAGAACAATATCAGCAATAGCTAGACTGAACTTGTTGAGATTCATGAAAAAATAAAATAAAAAGGAATTATTCTACAATGCTCACCAACTGAAATAGATGAATTTGCTCCTAGTTTGTCCCTCAGCTGGCAGGAGTTTTCTATAACAGCAGACTTCTTGCTTGTCACCTGACGTAATGAAGCAAACCCATTTAGCAACAGACTCATGAATAATTTGTTCATCAAGTAAAAAGCAATGAATGGGTACCTCCTTAAAGTCGAGTTCGACGTACAAATAGGGCCCTTTCCCTTCATCCTACAGAAAAAGGGGAAAATGAGAAGAGAAGCACCCAGAGTCCCAAAAAATAAAGTAGGAAAATGGAGAAAAGACGCACCAGTAGCTGAAAATAGGTAGTATCGAAGCCAGCTCCGAGTGAAAGTATCTGTTTCTTGGCTTGAGCAGTTTCACTAGAACTAGTCCCACTTTCCAGAAACTGAGATAAAAGCTTTCGGAAGGCAGCCCAACGGGAGAAGTAACCTAGGGAATCAATCCAGTGTCAGCCAGAAGATACAAATAATATAAGGGTGTAATTATGTACCTCGATTAATAATCGGCGATCTTCGAAGGGGTCTTTTCACAAAGAGATGAACATAATCGTCTTTCATGTAACCCTTTTTGACACAAGACCTTCAAAATTAATAGCACATCAGCAACTTATCCTATCTACGATCAAAAAATTTACGAAAAGCAAAAGAGGGAGCGTACAGTTTACTGGCGGATGCATCATCGTTTGTAGCCTGCACCGCCGCTCTGTTGCTGCGAGATTCTGCCATATCTTCCAAGGCGAGCAAAAAAGGGAGGCTTTGTCCAAGACGCTCTTTATCATGACGGAGGATTCTAGTGAGAGCCCATTGGGCTAACAATGAGATCAAACGCGGGGTAGGGTCTTTGGTTTGGGCCGAATGAGAACAGAAAAACTAACTTGATGTGCTTTATATAGGAACAAGCTAAGTAAAAAAGGCCCAAAATAAGTTAAAAGATTATCAACTTATTAAAGAAATACACCTTAGTAGTATTAATTAGACACGTCATCCCCATACTTTGGTTGGATTAAAAAAAAAAGGAAAAGGGAGCAGAGATATTGGATCTATATATCGGGGGGAGGGTGAGGAAAACCCTAGAGTCGATAATCGTGATGGATATGGAGCAGAAGCAGGCGGAGATCATTGATCAGCTAGTTCGCCGAGCATCTACCTGCAACGGCGAGGCCCTGTTGCCTATCATCATCGAAGCTACATCGCATCCTTGTCTTTTCGCCTTTTCCGAGATTTTGGCTCTACCCAACGTTGCCCAGGTCTTTCTTAATTCTCGAATGCTTTAGGAATTTGTGTTTGGTCTCTTAACAATGCAAAATTGCAGCTTGAAGGAAGCACGCATTCTGTCTACCTGGATGTTCTGCGCTTGTTTGCCCATGGCACCTGGGGTGACTACAAATGTACGAACCTTTTTAATGTTTCATTAACACTTTCTTATTTTTTAAATTCTTTTTTCTTGTTTATTAGGCAATGCTAGCCGTATTCCTCAGTTGTCTCCTGACCAAATTCTGAAGCTAAGACAGCTTACTGTGCTTACCCTTGCCGAGTCAAACAAGGTTTCAATTCTTTTGTCTTCTCTTATCATTTCCACTTGTATCTCACCCACTGTGCTTTTTTTATTCATAGGTTTTGCCTTATGATACGCTAATGGCCGAGTTAGATGTCACCAATGTTCGTGAACTCGAGGACTTTCTTATCAATGAATGTATGTACGCGGTGAGTTCCCTCTCTCTCTTTTTGTACAAAAGCATGATACTGACTTTGCTAGATGCTTATAATCTTTCAGGGTATTGTTAGAGGAAAACTGGATCAGTTAAAAAGATGCTTCGAGGTGTGTTGTGTGTCTCCTTCTCTTATATAATAATCTCTGTGCTTTTTGGCCTCTTAAGTCATATTTCTTTTTTAAAAAAAAATATGCAGGTTCCATTTGCAGCTGGTAGGGATCTAAGGCCAGGACAACTAGGGAATATGTTACACACCTTGTCAGACTGGTAGTTCCTTTTACCTAGCTTTCTTCTTCCCTTGGTTTCCGCCTCTACTTCTATTTTAAAGGACCCGCACGTGATGTTAGAATATATGACTAATGATTTAACTCCACGACCTTCGATTGACTTCCATTTGAAGTTGCCTTTTCTCATTAATAAAACTTGCTTAACTTTTGAGACTGTTTTTGTGTAGGTTGAACACATCAGAAAATCTTCTTGGTTCAATTCAAGACAAGATAAAATGGGCGGACAATATGAGTGAGATAGACAAAAAACATCGTAAGGAAGCAGAAGAAATAGTTGAAGAAGTGAAGAAGTCTCTGTCCATGAAGGTCAGTGATAGGCTTGGAGGCCTTAGGGCTTCACTATTCCCTACTAAATATACTATTATGTAACTAATTATGCTTTAGTTGGACTCTTGATTTAGCTTTTCTGTCTGATTTATTCCGAGAACTGAAATGGGTTTTATCAAGAGTTTAGGCCTTTTTGTAAGGCCAGTGAAGAGACGCCACTAAGAAATCTCTCAAGTTCTTTCAACTTTGTAATTCCAGTACTATCATAGATTAAGAAAGCTATCAGTTTTTTTTCCTTAATATTGAGCGATTCAGCCAGTCGATTGTGGGGAGTTCTTCTTACGTGTTATTTATTATGAAGTTTTATAACAAAAAACAACGTTGTGTAACAAGTAGTGAAAGTGAAGTATTTGCAATCGGTGCAGTTGTCCTTCTTATGACTGGAGCGATCTAGTTGTATATGTTTTCTTTTTGGAATCTAACAATAATGAAATGTTGGTGGAATGGTGATTGTAGAAAGAAAATTTTAGACTATTATGAAATGTGATTGGGAAGGGTGTTGGTCGATGTAGTCTTACTTACATTGTGGGCAGGGGGATATTGACAGCAGAGGGCATAAAGAGATGTTTGGGGAACCAAGTGGAGTGATGGACTATGAAGAAGATAGAATCCGACCAAAGAGGTAAACATACGATTAATTGTTTCCCTGGTATATGGCACAAGTATTAAATGATCTTGTTCTAGTACAAACTAGAATTAAAGATGAAACACACTCACCTTTGGATCGCAGGAGAAGGCATCCGGTAACAAGGTAGAGAGAAGAGAGAGTAAAAGGGATTTGTAATGTTGTTGATGGACGCGTATCATTTACTTTTGGTGGCGGCTTTTTAATTGTTAGCATTTTATTTCAATTTGTATAATGAAATATCTCGTCTCTTGTCTCTTTCTCAAGGCAAGAACAAATTGGGGCAGTTATTTGACCCAAAAATGATATGAACGTTGGTTGGATTTATTGTAAAAGTTTGTGCATTTCATCGAAATTGTTAACGGAGATCTCAGTAATCAAAACTAGGTGGTAGAGTCTCAATATTGTAGAAATAATGGAAAGCAAGGCAAGGAACTCTAGCCGTCAGGTTAATAATGTCAGTGTTGCGTCTTCTAGCCACTGCTGAACTCAGGCGGCGCTTGGTGATCCGTGACGGTTCAGGGCCATCAATGCCGATGAGGTGAGGGAAGTTTAGCTTAGCCTTGGCCCCTCGCAACTTGAAAGCGGCTCGGTCGTAGGCCGCAGCTGCTTCCTCGGCCGTCTCGTAAGTGCCGAGCCATATCCGGGCTCCATGTTTGTTGGGGTCTCTGATCTCTGCGGCGTATTTCCCCCAAGGCCTTCTCCTCACTCCTTTGAAGTTGCTCCCTCTTCTGCTGGTGGATTTCAGATCTGGTGAGCTGCTGCTGGAGAAAGAAGAGAGACTCTCTGAGTCATCCTCTAGCAGATGTTGGCGAATCGAATCCAGTACTGAGGAGCAGTCATAAGATGTGAGATCTTGTTGCATTTGACTCTTTGATTGACAGATAGACAGCTCGCGAGGTTTTTATGTGAGACTTTGAGATTATCTCTATGCATATATATAGAGAGAGAGGTTTCCTAAATTATATTTGTACTTGCTTGGAAACCTCCTTATTTAGTCACGTTTTCCACTCACCTCTTTGCTTATCTTATTAATTCAAAACAAAAACTTGACGAGCATATCTCATGATTTTTAAATTTCAGATTCTTGTCCTTCTACATATTTATCTACTTGGAACTTGGAATAAGCTAATTTCTCCTCCTGTACGTATTCTACTACTAAATGGTAATAAAATTATTTACTAGGACTAGGAGACTTATGACAGGAGAAATTAGCTTCTGGGATAGGTCCCAAACCCCGAACGAGAAAAAAAAAAAAAAGAGTGATTATTAGGAGAAATGATTATAAGGGACATTGAGAGTGTTGCTGCTGGTGCTGCTTCATGACTTCCCGGAGTTCCTCTGTGATTATCATTTTACTTTCTGTGATATTCCTTCAAAAATTAACATTTTTTTCAAAAAAAGTACGACTTTAAAATACTGAAAGACCTACAGTGTCGTATGTTGATCAATGCTAAATCTGGGGAGGGAGGGAAAAAATCAGGTACATATTACAAACTGAAAGAAAAAAAAGACAGAAGCTAGTGATTGTTGTCGGCGACCCAATCGGAGACCAATCCCTCGTCAACAGGCTTGAGACCACCATAGGATCTGGCGAACGATTCTAAGAGCTTCTCAATCTCAGGAGCACACCTGATGAAGGCTTGTTTCCAGAAGCCATATCTTGGATTCTTGATGAGCTCGATGAACGTTATTAGGAGTCCCCAAGGATGCGGCCGGTTCACAATCAGCCTTTCCAACAACACTCTTGTTATCTGCTCCTGTATGATGATCTCCTGTTACCATTAAGCCCCACAAACAAAGAATTAGATTCTCATATCTACAGAATAGACTCCAGAGAGAGAGAGAGAGAGAGAGAGAGAGAGAGAGGCATAGCAATCATCACCTGGTTAGACTCGAAGAAGAGATAGAGCATGATGAAGGAGAAGTAATGAGTGTGATTGTTGGGATATCGAAGCTGATTGGCGATCGCGTTAAGGAACAAGTACCGCCCTTCTGTATCAAGTTCCATACTTAAATACTTCAACATCTGCAAGGCCACCACATTTTGAGCCTGCGTCTCAACCGCTTGTAGCTGCTGAATAGCCTGTCATCACAATGTGTCAGGTAAGATATACATTGATTCCTTATAGCTGACATGATCCATTTAGTAAACTAAGGCCTTCACAATAATAACATATAAGCCCGTATTCGACACTAATTCATACCTGCATTCCAGTATATAGCACAAGCGAGTTGATCAATGGTACACTGTAACGGGTTCCAGCTGAGCTGGCCTCGCTGGACGAGAGAAGCAGTTTCTGCTTCAACTCACTCAGGAAAGTTGAATTCTGTTGCATCGACTGCAAGAAAAAAAGAATATATATATATATATGTGTGTGTGTGTGTGTGTGTGAGTATTTCCTGATATAATTTGAAGAACCTTCAAAGGAGAATAAGAAAGTAAAGAATCAGATGGTCTATTACAGTGAGATACTCGTCCACGTCATTCTTCATTTGCGTCGCTTTTAGCACAGCATCAACCTCGGAAAGGATACAGGGAGCTTCTACTATCTCAGGCAGTAAATCAATCTGCAGTTCACAAGATTAATCAGCTTACCAGGAATATCTTTTCTTTAGAACTTAAACAGGCTGCACTATCAACTATCACATCTCCAACCTTTAAATTTGGGGTCGAGGGATCTGGAAGCCTCATGTTCCGTGGAAAAGAACTGAGAATAATATTTCGCATTTGTACGCAACTTGAAGGAATCACATCACAGAAAGTAAAATGATAATCACAGAGGAACTCCGGGAAGTCATGAAGCAGCACCAGCAACACTCTCAATGTCCCTTTGTATAGGAAATTAACCTCCATAATTGATAAACAAACAAGAGAGAGAGACCAATTTAAAGTTACTATCAATTATATCCCTAGTGTTCAGTGCAAAAATTACACGAGGGAAGAAGGTACAAACTGGTCCACCGAGTTCAGCATTTCTCAAAAATGGCTCAAGAAACTGGAGCAAGTCTACCAGCAGGCGTTGAACATATGGCCAACCCTTCTGGCCATTTACTGTAAGCATCTTAGGCATGAAGCTTCTGTGGCTGACCAGCTGAAGCCATGCAAAGCTGGAAATTTTATAGCGTAAAAACACAGTTGTCAAAGAAAAGAAGATACAAATGTCAACCACAAGAATGAATCATTCGAGGACATAAGTATTCCCACAGTTCCTGACAAATTCTAGTTTGATTAAAAGGATTACGAGAAACAGCTTTCTGTCCTAACCTGAAAGCGGGAACCTTAAGAGGCTGCAACGCGTGGAATGCATTGGCAAAAGCTGTTAAAACCTGAAACAAACTGGAAGTTAGTGATAGCGATAAATAGTAACTACTTCAAGGAAAACAAAATGCACCTGAAAGTTTGCTCCATCAGTCCCAGGATCCAGGGAACATAAGTCCAGCAGCCAGTTGATGAACAACCTAAAAAATGGTCTCGGATTGAATGACGTCTTTTTATCTTCTGCGTCCTTCTGAATAGATCTCACAGTTACAGCCATGATCTACAGCCAGTAATTATTATCAGACCCACTCACCTTTTTCCACCAATAATAGTACAAGTTTTGAATTATTTCCAGTAAAGTAAAACTGTGTCCCCTAACCTCCGAAAGAAGAAATAACTTGCTGCTAGACTCCCGTTCAGGGAAATGCTGAAAAGATTAACATAAGAAACGAAAATAAACAAAAAAAAAAGGCTTAGCAGGCAATGTATTTTGGGCTTAATTATCCGCGCTCCTAGCCATAAAAATTCATGATCATTTACCTTCAATACTGAAAAAACAAGCTTTGCATAAATATCGATGATAAGGAATGATGGACTCTGAGCTTGCTGGGGAGATTGCACAGCTCCAGAACTGATTTCTTCAGGAGATATACAACGGGCAACAGAGAGTTCCTAAACATAACACCCAAGCTCAATCAATAAGGCCTCTCAAGATTTTGGAAGTGTGGATGCTATGAAAACTTAAAACGTCAAAATCACCAGAAGAATTCTGAAAAAACTCGCTGTTGTATCATCTCCCTTAAGTAGTTCCGTCTGATGCAAATGCAAGACATATTGTGAACAAGTGGTTTCATTTGCACCGGAAACTTCGCAAATTTGATACCAATTTTCAAAAAGAGTAGACACCTGCAGAAGCATACGGACCATCACAAAAAAAAAAAAAAAAAAGATAAACAACACGTACGAGAGATGTATATACCAACATAGAATCGAAGAGGTAACAGAGTATGTAAACACATATATGTATGTTTAATGGAGAACAATAACAAAAGGTTATGAACAGAAACATGAATATTTAATTGTAACAGCTACACATAAACGTTTCTATTGAAATGTTATTTGTAGCTTGCAGCCCAATTAAACAACTAAAAAGCCAAAAACTCTTCATCCATATTGGAGTAATGAAAGCTAGTTACAAGCAGAAAAATTACCCGATTCCGGAAACCCGCAGGATCTGCTTCAACATATTCCCAGCTGGTATTCTCTTCCGTGTTAGCAGTTGTATTGCACACAACCTGAGAACAGAGCTAACATGTCAAAAGAATTAACAGCCTGATTACAAGCAACATTCGGTAATGAAAACATCTGAAACCTTTTCATCCTTTGATTGTCTATCATTGTTCTCGTTTCCGGATGCACTATCAGCGCGGCCACTTGTATTAGTAACTGGTTTTCGTATGATGTCAATTATTTGTTGCAATGACTCAGGAGATCCTGATTTTGAAGAAAGCTACAACCAAACAAGGAAAAATTAACGTTACCAAATGATAATATTATATATATGATAACAGCATAGACAATATCTGAACCTAACCACGATATCTGTCACTTGGCGTTCTATAAAGAAGTATTATAAGGCAGAGAAAAAAGCAATATCTAAACCTAATCCCTAGTACGTTTTCCGCACCTAATAATTGTCATATATCAGAAGAGGTGTTAGTAATAATAGAACAAGCTAACGCAAAGTTGTAATAGCAAAGGCCGAAGAAAGTTATAATCGCTACCTTTGCCAGTGCATCAACAAGACTGTGTAGCTCTGAAATGACACTCGACTCCTCAGTGACCAAAAGTTGGAGTAGAGAAATAGAGAAGTCAGTGGCGCTCTCTGCAAAGCAAACAAGTAGTTAGCCACGTTCATTTATAATAAAAGAAAACTATACAAATATTTTCTGTTCGGCATACTGTTTCTCCCTCCATCAAGACGCTTCGACATGTGGACATTGTACTCCGCTAGGTTAAGCAAATCGCGTTGGATAAGACCGATAGTTATATCTTTGTTGAGCTTACGCTCCTCCTCTGAATAAATCACCTATGCATAAAGTTCCAAGAAAGTTACATAAGTATAACTAGAAATCCCAGAAAAAAAAATCTCGTATCCATAACTAATTGAGGATGGTTCTTGTCATATTTTATCAGGAGCTCCAGCTACGGGAAATAGGCTCAATCTAATCCTTCTTGTCACGATCAATCTAATACTTATTGATATGTGTCATGTCACGAAATAGAAGCATATTTTAGAGAAATATCAGAAGAACTGAACCAAAGCACGTACGAGAGTCTGAATTACAGTAACAATATGAACACTTAGATCTTGAAAAGGTCGTTAACCTACCCAGCTAGTGAGCTCTTTAACAACTCGCTTGCAAACATCACGAATAGCCACAAGAATTGCTAGGTTAGCACTGACGTGAAGACTACTTGACGCATTCTCATAAAGAGCCTTGAAAGATTTTTGAGCAACAGCCAAAGCTGCTTCATCTCTGCTGATACATCTGAGGATGATTTCAGTAACTTCAGAAACTAGAACCTGCAAAATTAATGAGATCTTCAGTGACAAAATCCATATCAAAACAAGATGGGCATTAAATGGGCAAAAATCACTAAATCATTTCCCGAAATTACTAAACATTTCAAAAATTAACTCATGATTCCATTAGTTCTAGGCTACAGGTTCTAGGTGAACATAAAATGTAAAACGAAACTTCACTATAACCACTTAGGCACTAAAACTCAAGTACCTGAATTTCGCCATCTCCTGCATTATTAGTCACTAAGTCATCCATCTGAAACAGTTTCACGAAGTTAACCACATGTAATATAGAGAAGCCAAAACTAAAGTAGTAATTGAAAAAAAAGCATAAATAGCCACTTAACTAACCTTCTGCATAACAACATGATACTTATCCAGTGCATCTCTCGTGGACAGAGAAGGCTGGGTGATATTACCTCCACCAAGACGCTCCATGGTAGCAGCTGGAGTCAATGTCTGCAATGATGTTCCAGTTTCCTTGTGTACAAAATAAGAAGCACAACTCAGTGATTTAATAAATAAACAACGCGAGTCAAAATTTGAAAACACACAGTAATCTCACTTTCAAAGTGGCGTGGGAGGATTCAACCAGGCTCAATTCAGAAGTCGAAATGGAATTAGAGAACTGAAGACCGCCTGTTTCACCAGCTGGATCAACTTGTGAGCTTTGAACATAGGCAAGAAGAAATGTCAACATATTAGCTGTGAAACACGAAAGAAGAAATGTAAGCAGTTTTATCAATATGGTAGCAAAGCACCTTAAAAGTGAAACTTGAGATTCAAAACCATCCACAGAAAGATCCGATGCCCGGGAGACCATATCCATCCGAGCGTTTTCAGCACCAGACAAAGAGTCCGAAGCATTTTTTCCTGATACTGGACCATAACCACTACCAAGCCCAACCTCGCCAGATGAGCTTGAAGCAGCAGATAAACCGTTTAAAGTGTGGGTTGACTGCTTTTGCCAAGGAAGTTGAAAAAAGTCCTGAAAAATGCCCACGAATCGCTTACTATACTAACACAAAAAAAAATACCAACGGCGTTTACCTGTTAAAAAAACAGCACCTCATAAACTCGCTGTTGAGACAGGGACAGCTGTCCCGGTTTTGGGCGGAGGGAATCTGGTATAAAACTGACAGAATTCTGCGATAGCTTGTTTGGATCAAAAAGGGAGGATCCAGCACCATCTCTGGGCTTTCTCCGTAACAACAATTGCTGGGCAATGTCCGCATCGATAGTTTGTACTGCCTGTAGGGACATGGATATATATATATATATATATCACTGAACATTATAGGTGAAGCTCATACAAAATGGCAACAAGGATCCCCAGTCAAGCGAAGTGCTTGCAATCGACCAAAATCTACTATGGTTATTTTAAAAAGAAATTATTAACTTCAAAGCTGGAACATAAATGATATAAAATTTAACACAAACCTTCTCTGTAGCCGCCCGCTCAATGGAAGCACAACCCAGATCAAGGTTGTCATTAGTCACAAGTTGCACAATTTGTTCAAGAGCTTCATTTTTAATGTTGAGACCCAGGAGCGAATTCCGCAGATGACCTGATATTGAAGTGCGCAGGGGTTCCTGCATACACCAGAGAATGCATAAAAAGCAAGAAAGAAAAAACAGAGCTGATTTGTTTAGTGTAACAAGGCAGAATAAAATAGCAAGGACGTAAACAAAAATATTAAGAGTCCAAGCCTTTGAGCAGGAAAAACCTTGCACGTCACATGAGCCAAACTCCCAGCTAAACTCGCTACCATCAAGTGAGCTGCACTATATATACGTGGCTCATCTGGTTCGAAGGCATAATCCTGGAATCAAAGAAGAGTAAAGAGAAAAAGATGCAACAATATATACATGGACTACTACTTAAAAACGGAGTTAGAAGCTAGAAATTGACGCTTGTGATAAATGAGAATAGTTTTAGTTGTGACATGAAAGCAATGGAAAACAAATCTGAGATAAGGAAATCATTTGGGATATGAAACAAAAAAAATTCAGACAAGTTCAGATTGGCCAACCTTCAGCACAAGCTCTTTTGTTGTTTGGCAAGCAATGCAAACACTTCTCTGGACAATACCAGACACAATCTCTTTGATAGCTCTATCCATGGCAAGAGGCACCACTCTGATCATGGATAAAAGTTTAGAGTGTCATAGAAAATATCTTAAATGCGCTACAAACATAACGAATTCACCAGTGGGAGACCATTGGTTACAAACCTCTGAAATGGAAAGTGCATACCAAATCTGCTTAATTTCTGATTGATAACCACATGATTTCCAATGTTAGGAAGCGCTGCTGACAGCTGCTGACCATCATCAGAACAGTGAAACGGTATGAACCACACATATATAATAACTTTGATTGACATTCATATAATGATAATCGTACCTGGCTAATAGAAAACAATGGGGATGGAGTTAAGTGGAACAGTCCTTGAGGTGACGGGAGCTGTTCAGGCAAGCCTAAAGTTGCCATTTTTTCGTCTTCCATCAAAGTATTGGTATACACACGTTGAGGGGCTTCATACTGAAGAAAAAACCAAGGGGCTAAATTGATAGCTAAAAGCTGATACTATATGTCAATACCAAAAGGTACACATAATTTAACCTGTGATAATAACTTTGAGGGAGTGTCTGTATTAGGTGAATTTGCAACATCAATAGGTAGGTCTATTTGATTAAGAGGAGAAATTGTTTTAGGCTCCTGGATCATCGGTGGTTGAGATATATGTGTTACTCCAAGATCTTTGTTACTAAAATCAGGATTTCCATCTATTTCTCTCTTCCGATCCTTTAGAAGGGTAGTTGGGGCTACTTCCTTCAAATCAACGCCAAGGTTCTTGAATAAAACCTGAAGAGAAAGACAAGATGAGGACAAAACATTCAACACTCGAAGAGAAAAGATGTAAAACAACTCGTTGATGCTCAAGACGAACAGTCTTCGAAAGTCATTATTAAACATAGATACCTCTATATCAAACTTCAGGTTCATTTTTAGGTTTGGCATTGAATAAATCTCAGCGAGCAACCCGAGTATAGCCATCGTCCAAGGATTGGGAGGCTGATACGCAATTCTGTTTTGGCATTGCTCAAGAACCTGCAGTAGCCGCAAATTAGAACTCAAAACACCAACCCTAGAACAGCTAGTGAAACTAATTAGACATCAACAACCTTTGAAGTGAATGGAATGACTGCTATCATCAACCCTTTTTCATATGCCTGCAGATGGAGAAGAATAACAAATTGACACAGTTATTACCAAAAAAGAGGAATAAAAATTTGAGGGAAACAGCAGAAAATACCTCCACAATCAAGGATTTAGGATCTATTTCTCGAGCCCTTAAAAAATAATTCCTTCCAATGGTCAACTTTCCAAGCCAGCTGCCTAAATTTTTTAGCAGGGATCGCTCTTCCCAGCTTGACTTTATGAGCTCTGAACCCAAGAGAACCTGCAAAACAAAAGAAATTGTGGAAGTGAAAAATAATCAACAGAAGGAATACCCATCACAACAAATCACTTGTATAAAGAAATATTTACCTTGCAATTTTCGTAAGTATATTGAAGTATCTCCTTAAATAACAGCTTGGAATCAACTTTGTCCAAGAACTTTAAGTACAAATCATGAAAATTGGGCTCGATGCTCGCTCTATCAGGTATTTAACACCAGGAAAACAATCAGAAGAGCAGAGGAAATCGCACATAAATTGCAAACATAAAACACACAATTATTCGTACCTTTTCATAACCATATACTGTGCGAACCAAGGATAGTACTGTTGAGGCAAAATCTCAGCAAATTCTTTCCCTTTAGATTCAATGTTAGCTAAAGATATATTATTGATTATGAAAGAAATTTTGTCCTGAACATCTGACGGTGGAGCCTGGAAAAAAAAAAACTTATTCTTGTCACTCATACTAAATATTAGACAATTGGCATGTTGACAATTCACTATGCAATGTAACCAAAAGCAAATAATTCCAAATGCAGAGCACATCGGGACCTCTATTGCGTTTTCCCTTCTCTCTGCCGCTGCAACCACGGTTTCTATGTTCAAAGCAGAGACAAACCCTGTGATAATCGATTATAAGTAACCTTTCTTCTTTTTATAGTCTTTTCACAGGAACAGAACTCTATTTCCTATCATATTGTAGAAAAATAATTATAAAGTTAAGACGACATGGAGATTACTCGTAGAGGTGGCTCCACGAGCTGGACGAACAAAACCAGCTGAGGTTGATGAAGAAGTCGAAATGCCAGGATTCTGCAAGGATAACTAGCGAGATTAGATGAACACTCCTCCCACCAACAGCCATAAAATAAAAGAGAAGAGAAAATGATCACCTTAGGAATGACAGAAACATCAGCGGACGTGTTAGAAGATGACGGCAGAAGCAGCTTTGCTTCGTTAGATGATACACTTGGTACTCTGCTGCGGTCATCAATATGCACTTCATTTATCTGTTGAGGTAGCACAGGAGAAGGAAGTACCAATGAAGATTGGCCAATTACAGAACCACTAAACTGACAACAACAACAAAAAACAGAAACAATGTGTAATTTACTTCTCGCCTTAAATTTCCGGAAAGTTAATTTAGGGCTACGAAAAATATAGCCCAGCCCATACCACGAGAAGTTTACAAATGTAAACATCACCGCTAAAAGGCTAGCATTCTTTTTCCCCTTTTCAATAGATAACTCTAGCGAAGCTGATCTCAAATTTGAGGCAGTCACAGAATTAACGTATAAGAAGATATAAAATAGCCAAACATCGGCAAGACAGTACTGATAAGGAGATATCAAAATAGACCGTAAGAATCGAAGACAGTCAAAAGAAACTTTTTATATACACTATACCTCGCCATTTCCAGGGAAAGACTGTGAAAGACCATGGTGCGAAAAAGAGGCATCTGATTCTAAATTACCAAATGATATCCTTGAAAGTGCTTGTTCAATAACAGTGACAAACTCGGGATGAGTGCTACGCAGATGAGATATTTGCAAAATATGGTTGCAGTACTGAGGCAATTCAACCAGACGATTCACAAACTGTTCCAGAGCTTTGCTTCCAAATAGAAACATCTGCATGAATCAGGAAAGAAAGAAAATGACAGATCTCTTACAGCAAGAAGCTGGGAGACACAAATAAATCAGAAAAGAATCCATACTTTTGAATCTGCAGGTTTACGCAAAGAATCCAAGACTAGACGCAGTGCCATACCCAATGTGATTGAGCTTATAAGCTGGTGCTTGATAACAGAACCTGAGATTTGTACAAGTTGCAAAGAGAATGAAACGACAACAATACAAAATAGAAGAAAAGATGCTCAAACAACATGTCACTGATTCAAATTCGGGAAATTTCCTCGAACACCACCATCTTGCTTGACAAACTTGCCAGGAAGTTGCCCGGTTATAGTGCGCTATAAATGTTAAGAATTAGACAAAACAGCATGAACGGCAAAATGTATTCATGGTATCCTCCCTTTACCTAAAGTAAAACATCCTTTAGAAGACCCACTCACCAAAGAGAATGGAAGCTATTTTCAGCTGCCTCTCGGGATACTTGGGGAAAAACCGATATTCCTCAAACAGATTAGCAATCATGCATTCAAAAATTGATTTTTCCCTGTAAAAAAAAAAAACCTCGTGAGTTTCTTTATGCATGAGGAGCCTGGCAAACTTGATAAGATAAATTCTCAAATAGGCATAGTTTGCCCTTAGCAAACCTTTGAACCAAAGAGTCCTTGTACAGGGAAAGTATTTGAACCATAGAATCAACACTCAGCTGACCAGAAAACATTTGACGGAAATAAACGTTGGCTTCTTCCTCAACATCTTCTCCATATGCATAGGAAGCTGATGAATCTTCAGCCTCACCATTCTGCAGTTTCGAATTACACTCCAAGATTGCTGCATTGACTTTTTCAATCTCTTCTACCAGTTGAGATGAAGTAATCACATTATCATGAGCTTTCAAAACCTGCAATACATGTCAAAAAAATTAATACCAAAAGATATGACGCAATAGACTAGCCAAATAAAAGATCACAACTAACTTTCAAAAGCAAAGCTGTTGCATCTAAATGAAGATCTGATAAAGGATCAGACGGATGGAAATGTTTGGAAGTAAAATTCTCCGATTCGCTAAAATGCACATTCTTGACAAATTTGAGACACTCCTGAGACATGAAAAAAACATAGATTTTACTTGCTAGACATGATCTTCTCATCTCAAAAGAAATTACAATAATAAAACTTCGATTGTGAAAGAATACGTTACCACAGCAAAGGTGTCCTTATACACATAAAGACAGTTTGGCAGCCAGTTCTCAATGTCCAAATATCCTCTCAGTGAGGCAAGGACTGCCAATCTGATGCTAAATGAGACTGGAACTGATTCTAAAATGACAGAGAGAATCTGAAATAAATCAAATCAAATCAAATTGATTAGTTCATAGATCCAGAAAGCTAATGTAAGAAACAAATCATAGCAAGGAGATAAATATTAAGTCACCGACACAACATATTCACCTTGAGCTCATGGCAGATTTCAATTATTCTGAGTATTCTGTCTGCTTTAAGATTTTGGGCATTTAAAATCCCCCACAGAACGAGCTCAGCATTTTGATGCCAGAGATGAAGGATAAAACCACTATCCTGGGAATTCGTTATCATCAGTGGAAGAAGAACAGAAAGTACCTCTCGCTGAAGGAGACTATAGGCAGTCTGCAACAACAGGATGAACATACTTAGCCAAAAAAGTCAAAGTTAAGAGAATACATTATCAAAGAGCACTTATGGCGAATTACTTTGATGTGTGCCATTCCAAGAAGCAGGGTTTTAGGACACTGAGTGAGTGGATAATGGAGCAGCGAACTAACTAAAACAGTATGACCTCTCTCGGCCAGCTGGCATAGCACATCTAAGAGATCGAGAGATAGCCATGCTTGATTGGAAAGTCCTAATTGTTGCTCATGGCTCTGCATGTTATTATCAACATATACCTGGAAAATAGATGGTCAAAAGAACAGCGACAGAAACCAGGAAGAAAAAATCTAAAGACAGACGTGTGGTATCTCACCAGCTTCCTTGGAGAATGCGTAAAGGTGAACACTTCTGGTGGGGCAGCTATTGCATGCTTAAGAAAGGATAATTGACCTTCCATATTTTTCCAGACAGAAGCGCATATAGCATCAAGAGGAAATGGGTCCTGCACGAAGCAGTTTAACACCCTCAAACAACAGTGGAAGTGGAAACAACATATTGCGAACAGTCAATTTAGATAGTATGAGAACACACCTTGCAAGCAGTTTTATATAGCCGCATGAAAAACCAGAAAGACTCCATATTAGGGATGTCAAATCCACTATGGTCGAGATTCTCGATTACTTTCCTCCAGCTTGTGCCAGGAGCCTTGTTTAGCAGAAAAATATAAGAGCATGAACCGAAAAAGAACAATTAGCAAATAAGCTAGATGATTCATTAAATCCATTGATTATGCACAAACAAGAAAAGAGTAGTAAAAAGACTGAAATGAAGTTTTGAACGTATCAGTGATGTTGATTAGAGAAGATAATTAAGATGTCTTACAAGCTGGTTGATTGTTTCAATTAAGATGTCAGCATTCCACGACCTTGGCGTGGGAAGTTCAGTTGGAATGCAGCAACCAAGGGCCAGAGTGAATGTTGGAAAGGTGATGTGATTATCTTCACGATCAGCACATGTACGAGCAACATTACCAAGAATTCTTGAGATAGTAGCCTCACTTAATGGTGCGAAAGTAGACAAGATCTCTTTGCATTGTTGGGCATCAGCAGTGAAACCAGAACCTAATTCTCCCATGAGATCTCCAACAGCAAGTTCCTTGTCGATTTCAGCTAAGATAGCATCAATGTCGTTCTCAGAGGAATCATTGTCAAAATCCATGCTCCTACAGCGGAACATAAAAGCGTTGAGAGTCACAAAATTGAATAAGAGATCAAAAGCAACGCATAAGGGGCACCTGAAAACATAAGCTTCGTGATCTTGTGGAGAAAGGAAAGGCGTAAGAGCAAAAGAGAAGTCATCTCTAGGTTGAGCAGAAGAGAGAAAATGGAGGAAGGAATCCAAATGGCTGGAGAGGTCATCAGATTGCTGGAGAAACAAGAGAACATTCTGAATTTGCTCAGTTGACTCCATCTGGCCAGTAGTGGCACACAGTTGTTCAATCTCAGCCAATAACAAGTTTCGTCCTACACAAGAAAACACCAGAATGCTAAACATTAAAATAAAAATAAAAAGGAGGACAAGCAAGGAAGGAAGAATAAAAGAGTACCGCTTGTCTTTGCATCGGATCTTTCAAAACCGGCCAGGACCAGCGCAAAGCTAATTTTCTCAGGGATTGAAAAGCTCAATGCATTGGTCAAACCATTCACAAAATCATCAGTGACCTCAACATCTTGGAGTGCGTGAGAAACCACGGTTTGGAGATTAGAGTTTTTCAAAACACGTTTGAAGACCAAGGATACGAGTTTCTCAAGCTGCAACGTATCAGGGTGGCTTGTCCGGAGGTTGAAGCAATCTAAGCATGTCTTGAGAACTGGAATGCTTGTCTCAACACCATAATCAACCAACTGCAAATTTGAACAAGAAAAGCCCATCCTAAAGTGAAACTTATGATTCAAAAAGAAGCAGATAAACGCGTGCGTACCTGACAGATGTCTTGGGCGACTGAGTCGACATCGGAACCATTAAAACTCTCGAGCAAGAACCGGATATGGCCGGCGACCTTGGACGGAATCATCAGCATCGATATCCAAAATGCTTGCTAGGGTTTTCGGAAGAAGATACAAGAGTAAGCAACAGCTCTCGAACAAGATTCGCTGATTCTTTCTGATCGTTCCTAAGTTTTCGATTTTTGGTGAATTCCTGAAAATTGCCGCACATTTATTGTCAAAGACAAGCCCATTCTATCTTATAAATGGGCCTTTTATTTTACTTAAGGATTTACAGCCCACTTAAATAGACCCACTCACTCATTAATATTAGACAAACAAATCTCTCCACTAAATCTTTTTAAATTTTTGTTCAAGAAAAAAAATAATTAAAATAATTTTTATTTTAAAAATTTTAATATTTTTATTCTTTTAATTTTAAGCTTCACTTTCAAAACCACACACCATAATTATAGTGTAAATTAGTTAATCCAATAGATATAAATGTATATTTACACTATTTATTAAAATTTATTTTGGTTATTTTCTCCTTAAAAGCTATTTTTATGACAAAAAATAAATTAAGTCTATTTTAGAGTGTTTTTTTTATAAATTATTGTATCATCTTTTTTTTGGTTGAAATGTTAATTCATACTATTTCTGAAATTACATAGTTGTGGTAGACCACCACTTATTACAAGAGAGAAGAAAAAATTAATTAAAAGACAGGATACCAGCTATAAGGAACAACAAACCAAAAATACAATTCAAGAGCGAAGGAGATCTCACAATCGGTCTTGAGAGTGAGCATAATGTCACGCATAGGTCGGTCCACCGAAGAAAAGAAAGCCACATCAGAAAATGTTGTGTCCCTGAAGATCCGATTATTTCTCTCACACCAAAGGTTGCAAGTGACCACTTAAAGCATGAGCTCCAAAATGATGGATGTTGGAGGTGATGATGAGAAGCTGTGATGTTGTAGCAGGTCAAGAACAGAAGCAAGATTACTAGGAGCTAGGGTTGATTAGATACCTCCCAGAGAAGCGAGACCAAATGGATACTGCAAAGTCACATTCGAAAAACAAATGCTGGTGAGATTCAGTGTTCCCTGAGCATAATACACAGGTAGTCAAAACATCTAAGCCCCAAGATCTCAGTCGATCACGTGTAGGTTATTTGTTCAAGAATGCCAGCCAAATGATAAAACCATAACGTGGGATTTCCTCTTTAAACCAAACAGCTTTAGACCAGTTTACATGGGGAGACTGAACACGAATGAACTCCCAAGTCGCTATTGAAGCGAAAGTATTTACAAACTGACCAGTATTGGTGCGGCAGAGAAATGTATCTCTCTCAACTGCGACAGAGTGGGACTAATTGTGGTGAGCTCAATCTGGAGTTGTTGAATCTCATTAGACCGAGCATAAGGTAGGTATCAGTTCCCATTCCTTACTGCTTTAGACACTGATGAGTTAGAAGGAGGCGAAGATACCATTGCCTAAAGTGCACCGCATAAGATCCGTAATCATTGGTTTCAACTACAGCATGCTCTGCACTGTATCACTTTTCTGTCTCAAAGGCTCAATACTTAATTATCCTGTGTTACATCATCCGAGCTTAGTTTTAACTTGAGATTATTGTCGAAAGCTTTACATTTCCAACAAACACCAAAGGACATTCTGATGGCAAGCTGACTAATATTGTGACAAATCGGACTTAAAAGAATATTAAGAAAAAAAGGGACACGACACCCCAGAAGAAAAAAAAATAATAAAATAATAAAAAACAGGTGAACTTGAATCGTAAAGGTTCTGTGACGTGAACCGGTTCACTGCTTTTTACGTGGGCCCCACACCACGTGGCGGTTTACGATTGATCCATTAATTTTTATTTTTTTTTAGAAAAACAAACAGAAAAAAGTAAAAAAAAAAAAAAAAAAAAAAATACCTTTTGTGAACCCCATCGCCGGTTTATAAATGTGGATGCTCTTAAATGCTTAAATTCTTCTTCTTCTTTTACTTCTTTTTGTTCGTGCCCTACTCATCATTTTTTTCACTCAACAAAAAGTATCTTCTACTGATTTTCTTCATCTTCATTATTGGCTTCTTTTCAAACATACGATCATCATCATTTTGATTCTGAATCTTTTCAACCAATAGTAGTACATAGAAAGCCATCGAGAGGTAGGGTTGTCCGATCAACTCTTGTCTCCAATGATTAGGTTAATTATTTATCTGACCATCCCAAATGTCTACCACATGTTACGTCTCCCTTCTTTCAAACTGATTTTTCTTTTACTGCTTATTACTAATTGTTTTCCTCACTAGATAAATATGTACTAGTATCAGTTTTAAACCACTTTTGTGTGTTGCAACCCTGTCATGAAAGTCAGTTGGTCTAGCTCTCGGTCCAACTTACGAATATATGATATATAAAAGTTTAAAGCGGGAAAGATGACAAACTTTATTAGTGTAAAGACAAAATGATGACCAAAGTAAATGGGAAATCTTGAAGGCACTACAAGCAAGGATCACTTGGGCCCATAACTTTGTTGTTGTTGTTGTTTTCTCGCTAAGCACTACTTATTAGTTTATATACTTATTTATACAAATACAATACAGTTTAGAGACCTAAGTACCAGAAAATTCGAATAAACTATTCATTGGCCCGCCCGCATGGCGTAGAGAGGATTGATTACATGATGGCGCCCATGAGCTTCCCCTAGAAAATAAGACGTGACATGCACGCCTCTGGTCCTTTTGCCTGCACTTATTTACGCCGTAAGAAATTCCTAACAAGCTACCAATATATACCACGCATGTGATGTCTGCCTATCTCTTTTATTCATAAATACACTAGTAAATGTTCCTCGTCAAAGATATATAGCAAACAAACAAACAAAAAAAAGGAAATGTTATTTCCATAACCAGTATAATTGGTATTTATATTATTAGTTATGTTACTTACAAATCGAGGAACAGTGGATCTGGTGAGGATGAGAGGGGGATAGGAAGGGGCATGTGTTTAACATGGCCAACCAAACTCCTAAACTATCGCTTGAAAACTGCCACATGTACCACGTTTAGATTCAAACCTAATGATCACCACTCGTAACTTCAGGTCGACGTTGATCTTGTCTCCTCCGCTTCTTCAGTCACATGATCGGTGCGTGTAATCAATGCACAACCAAAATCTGTAGACTGTCGTCGAGTGGTTGCCTCATTGTTTTATTCCCTTAGAAGAATCCCATTAAAAAATTATAACTTTGGAGTTCTCATGTATTTATATATTTATATTAATATTTAATTTTGAAGTTCTTAATTTTATGAGAAATCTAATCTATAAGTTTTCTAATAGAAATTTTGAGTTAGATTTTCCATAAAATTAAAAACCTCACAATTAAATATTAATATAAACATATATATATGCACATATATTATTTTGAGAACATCCGAACAAGAACCCTTGTTAGAAATGCCCTTATAAGGCCATCTTTAACCCGGGTCTCTTAAGATGGGGTTCTTAATTTTTTTGTCCTCTTTTTAATTTTTTTTTTTTTTTTTTTACATTTTTCCGGATAAGAGACGTCTCTTATGTCTCTTATTTAAGAGACGGTTCTTAAATTTTCTTAGTTAAAATTAAGATACGGTCTCTTAAAAAATAAGAACCCCTTGTTAAGAGACCTGCATTAATCATGCCCTAACTGGCCGTGGCCGTGGCCGGTATTTGAAGGATATATAAAAACAGAGAGAGGACAGTAACCGGTTAGATAAAAAAACTAAACATCAATAAATGTCGTAACTAAATGTCGTAACTGCGAACAATAAATATGTACCCAACAGCATTAATTAACCCTAACCTTCCTCATTAAATTCAGCTCAATCCATAACAGTCTTATGTTCAGCTAAATAAACATTTACCATGCAAAACCAAGATCAACAACGAGAAAGAAGTAGCATAAAATTTGTAAATTCCTTACTGGGATAGGTTTTTGTATAAAATATATTATATAGTAATATGACTAAAGTGGACCCTCATCATTGTGTACATTTGAATCATCATTGTGTACGTTGATCGTAAGCCCTCTGAAAGCTAAAGAATTATTTAGATCGTAAAGCCAGAAACAACACATTTATTTAAAAGGGCATATCACAATTCAACATATGCATGGATAAGAGTTAATAGGAGAACCTGCCATTCCACAGAGTGTTTGTCGTTGGATCGAGAGTATGATTTAGCAAACTCTTTCTTGTTCCTTCAACTACCATATCATTGTTTTATTTTTTTTATCTTTGAAGTATACTACTAAATGGTATATATTCTATGATCTTAATTAACTCTTATCCATATGAAATATGTAAGTGTTGGAGAAGAAGCACAAAAGTATCCACGGATATTTTAGAGTTCCTATTAACTCTTAGGGCCGTGTCTGATTATAAGTCAATCAAATATTGGTTTGAAACCTTGAAAATTATATTATTATTAGAAATCAATTTTGAATAGAAATAATTAAATAGTTATAATGGTTATGCACTTATAAGAAATAAATAATATGTGCAATTTAATTTCTACCTAGCGCATTTTAAATTTTATGGTTTTGGAGGATTAAATATATAACTGGATTTAAAGCTTAAAATTCTTAGGCACAGCCCTATTGACTCTAACCAGTAATCTATACAACTTAACGTAAACGTATTTTATATTCACATGAGATGCGTGTTTCGATTATACAAATTGATTGTAGTGGATATGATAGAAAAGTCGATGGATTGTCCTGTTTTCACTATAGAGCTTGCCTCCTTTCATCAACTACATCGTGGTTTTGAGTTGTTTACTCTTGTTCACATTCCTAGGATCCGACGAGTGAATAGATTCCTTAGCTACGGAAGCCAGACAACAAGGCGTTCTTTTACCCTACATAAATCATACAAGGTTAGGTTGAAGTGTTCCTATAAACATCGTTACCAACGACTAAAACTAGATTTGATAAAGTGGATTGTTGACAAAAAAAAAACAGAATAAAATAGAAATATAAGCATAATTACATACTTTTTAATAGCAATTTTGGGATCTCTAAAAATTTGTAACAAAAACTATTCATGATGGTTTTATCATGTTAGGCCATGATTAACCCGGGTCTCTTAAGGTGGGGTTCTTAACGAAAAATTTGTCTTTTTAATTTATTTTTATTTTTTTGCATTTTTTCCGCTAAGAGACGGCTCTTATAGTTCTTATTTAAGAGACGGTTCTTAGCTTTTCTTAGTTAAAAGCTAAGATACGTCTCTTAGAAAAGTTAAGAACCCCATCTTAAGAGACTCCGGTTAATCCTGCTCTTAAGCATATCAATCATGAAAATTTCAAATACGTGCTAGAAATATTATATAAATAATACATAACGCTTCCTCTTTACTAGTAGAGAATAAAAACAATACTTAGAAACATTTTCACTGATACTATTTAAATATATAAGATAATTTGAACTGATATATCAGAATCTCAAAACTATTTAAAATGTTTTCATGAATTTCATAAGGTTTGAGATATTTTGTTATCATCTTTTAAATTTAATTATTATCAGTTTTTCAAAAAGATGCCAAGATGAAAAAGCTCTAAATTGGATCAGTTTCCTTTATGCTTTCTTTTCCTCACATTTACCCTCTCACGTTCACACACACCAGTGAAATTATATCATAATTAAAATTAGTCTATTAACTGAAATTTTTAATTTCAGTTAAGAGATGATTCTTACTTTTTTTAGTATCTTTTAAATAAGAGATATAAGAAATATCTTTTAATCGAAAAATGTAAAAAAAATATCAAATCATGAGTAAAAAACTCCAATTAAGAAATTGAAGTTAATCATGCTCTTATAGTTTCAACAGTTAGAAAACAAACAAAGTAAGGCCAAAACTGTCAATTCACAGCAAATCCCCAATTTAAGGTTGGCTCTCTCCAAACCTGAAAACGACTGCAAGCAAACCTTTGTCTACCTGTACATTCACACTTACACACACACGCATAGTCTAATGTGTGCGTATATAATATATTGGTAACATAGATGCTTTGGCTCGTGGAGGATAATTAAATAATCTAACATCACCAGTTCAATACATTAAAACCTTCAAACCTCCATCTCCAGGGCAGAAACAAAACAATCAATATAGCTAATTAAGCCTTTGTCAAAAAAAAACATGGAGAAAGTGTGCTGCATGTGCGGCGACGTCGGATTTTCCGACAAGCTCTTCCGCTGCGGGCACTGCCGCAACCGCTTCCAACACTCGTAAGTACCTTCTCCTAGGCTATGTATTTATATATACATGGTCAACTAACGGATTTCTTAAATTGAATATATATATATAGTTATTGTAGTAATTACTACAGTGAGTTTGCGGAGCCGACCGAGATTTGCGACTGGTGCCAGAGCGACGACCAAAAGCTGAGCAGCGTTGCTAAACATGGCGGCGCATCTTCAAAGAAGAAGAAGAAGTCTTCTTCCTCCATAAATTACGAGAGCGGGGTCACAAACCGATCGGAGTATTCTTCGGGTGGAGGAATCAAGCATGACAATCTCGATCAAGTGGCCAAGACCGTTGCTGGACCTGCACTAGTGCCGTCGCCGAGGACGGCCGCGCGAAGGTACAAGCTTCTCAAGGATGTCATGTGTTAGATCAATTTCTGAAAGAGAGCTTATAATAATAATAATAATAATAATAATAATAATAATAATAATGCTACTTTGAGACTGTGTAGTTATATATATATATATATATAATTAGCCCCTACCCTAGACGACGACGACAACAAAACTCGTTTTTTATTCTTCTTCTTTTCCTTTTGCTACTAATGTTAAAAAAATTAATGGATGTATGTTCGGCGTGAGCTTCCGCTTTTAAGTTATTAGCCAGCAAATATATTAATTAATAATAGTATAAGCTTCGTTTTTCCTCTAAACCTTTCGTAAAAGTCTCTTATTTAAATAAAGGTCGCATCGACGTACTTATTAGTGGTAATGTTTCTCAAAATTTCCTCTCTTTTTTTTTGGTCAGACCATTCCATTAAACATAACTTAATCAAGATATAGAATTTTCAACCTCAGAGAGTTTGTTAGATAACTGAAACAGAGAGTTTTTCGCCAACCTATCAGCTGGTTCATTACAAGAGCGAGAGATAAATTTTAAAAAGATAGAAAGAGGGAGCTACTCAACACGCTTAAGTCATGGAGTATTCCTCGGAGCGCCGTCACAGTCTTGTTCCCTGTGATTGCATCAATAAGACACCTTGGTTGAAGGTGCCCTTAGTGCTTGACGAGTCATTGCAGACCACCTGCAAGAGTAGAGCCACTCCAAGCAGCATCCGAACAAATCAAATAAACGTGTGCTGGGTAAAGACTTCGATAGTGGACAGTCTTTAGGGGAAGCAGAGATTTGTTTTCGACGACTGCCACTCCTTTGCCGCTTTGATAGCTCTAGCCAGCATCTCTGTTTCTGAGAAAGCCTTATCCTCGAACGTAAATTGGTTTCTGCTTGTCCACAAAACCATAAGATCCAAAGGTATAAGGGTAAGTTTGTCATGCGTGCACAACCTTTAAGCAGGTCCACCATAGAGCGGCACGCGTTTCTGGATGGTATTGCCAATGCCACTAACGCGAGTAAGAAAAGTCACCATTGTAAATCATAGTAGTAAAATCTGAAAGCTCTGATTGTCAAAAAATATGTGGATAGATTGAACAATATTCATATAAATACGAATGGTGGGGGGAAGAAACAGAATGGATACGGGGTGAAACTACAATTTTTTTCTTCTGATAACATGGATATTTATCGGGCAGAGGTCTAACCGATCAGTCTTTTGAAAGCATGTTTACCAACGTCAGATATATTCGGTTGTTTGTAATAGAAATTTAAAATCTAAATCGCATATAATATCATAAGGTTGCTTCTATCCCGGATCGGAGTAGCTCATCAGAATTTGCATACACCATTAGACACCCATGTATGGTTTACAGTTAACTAGTACGAGTCGTCATACTATAAAGAGCACCTAGCAGATGTATATGTAATTATTATATACATCTCCTCTTCTGCTCCTCTCTTTATTACTGCTCTATAGATTATTCTGGCATGTTTTATTAATATATACACACGAAATCCGATTTTTTTTTGTTTTGTCTATATTTCTATGTGGCTGTTATATATATTCGACCACTAATCAAACGTATAATGGATTACTAGTAAATCAAGTGGTTGATTCTTTTGTCTTTGGTTCAAACCTTCTTAAACTCAGATCAGACTTTACAAAATTTGATTCTGATACTAAAAAAAAAAAAATCCTACATTTTCAAATATATTATCTTCGAATATGTTGCATTTCATATGAAAAAATCATATCTTAATCTACTATGAAATCAATAATCTCGAAAGAGCAATATAAATAAACATGAAAAATTCTCATACTTTATCCCACTATGGGAACAGTGATTTATATATAGTGACATAAATAAATATGCACTGATTATGTTTTATGAATACGTAAAAACAATATTTTAGGCCATTAGTATATATTTAAAGTTATAAAGTATCTGAATGGAATATTAATACAGTAGGGTTATAATGGGCTCAAACGATTCTTCTTGGGCTTATAAAATCTGATACTAGCCTATAAATTGTACAATGCTCGCAAAAAAACAATATCACTTCCTTGCATCAATTGAACTAAGAACATCTTTATCCAAGGCTTTTAAGAGGGGTTTTTGCACTGTTTGCGGGTCCCACTGACACGTGGGCCCGTGAACAGTGCAAAAACCATCTCCTAAAATTCCTAATTAAGAAACTATTTTTAATGGTTTCTTACACTGTTCGCGGGCTCCACTGATACGTGGTGCCCGCGATTGGTTTAGCTTTTTATTATTATTATTATTTTTGTTTTAAATCAAAAAAAAAAGAAAAAAAAAATAAGAACCTTTTTTTGAGGGTTTTGAGATAAAGATGCCCTAAAAGCCCTGTACTGTTTGATAGTCGTTTCCAGTTTAGCCCTTTTGTAGGTTAATTCCATCATATTTGAAACTCTAACGTACGCACATGAACATGTCTAAAGAAATACCAAATTAAATACTGGGAGAGGGGTCGATGAAAAATTTGGAATTAGCTCTCTCCACCATGAGAATAATCCTAAAATGTTAAGTAGAAAGTTGGAGTCAGGGAAGGAAACCACGAGGAGAAGCAATCTGAAACATGTAGAACATCTCCATTGAAATATAGTTCCACAAATAAAAGAGTTATTGTATGATTAGCTTCAGAACAGGGGGACATTAAAGGAGTCCCCGCCACTCTCAACCACTATTTTTTTTCTTTTTTATCTGAAAAAGGGAACCACGTGGGCTTCATCGATCAGTCACTTTTCTAAATTTTGGTTTGGTGTAGTTTTGTAGGAAAATTCCAGTAGCACCATCAGACAAAATGAACAGAGAGTCAATCAATCAATAATTCAGTTGCCCTAAATGATTAAACGATGAACGAACCACCTCATGCACCAGTACCTTCCCCTGTCTTTGCTTATAATTACCAGCAATTAGTTCTATCATAATTACTTGTATTCAATCAACCAAAATGCATGCATGATCACATTCATTCTAATAATTTAATTATATTTTTAAAATGAAAAGAGTTTAATCGATTGAGCGGAGTTAATTTAATAATTCAGTCAAACACACATTAAAAAAAAACAATTTAAAGTAGGAAAGGTAACATGACCAAATAACTAGAAGTATCAATTTTATGGGTCTCCAACGACATCCTTAAATATTATACGTAGCAGCTAAGCTACCCCATATTGCGGACGTGGAAGACGACGCTGTAGTTTGGAACTGCCTTTGCCGGAAACATTCCAATGAAATTGTGGTCGGCGCGTTGGATGGAGAGGCTGACGATGACTTTACACCCGATGAGTCTGATGGTACCATGAACCACCAACCAAATTTAATTAGAGAGATATTAGTTAATGAAATTATATCAGTAATGGATACAAGTAGGTAAAAATCTAGTACTTGGAGTGGTGATAATATCCGGAGTGTGTTTACCGCTCTCGTGGGTGGCGGAGGCTGACTGGTTACATTTACGGCGGCGGCGGTTATGGTCAGCAAGTCGTTTCCGGCAGCTCCGTTTCCCATTGTCGAATTCCGACAGCAAATGGAACCTGTAAAAAATTACTATATGATTTATCTTTTTTTTTTAGAAAAAAAAAACACCACAGATAAGACGGCTGAGTAAATTAATTACGAGAAAAGGGTTAAAACATTTTTCGTTGGGTTAAAATTTGAAAAGGAGGACAGAATCCATTGCCATGGGGATCACCCACAGCCACATGGAGTACGTACACACACACTCTCTCTCTTTCAAGTCTCAATGATTGATGGCGAAGAGAGAGAGAGAACGATTAAATTAATCGAAGGTCATGTCCGCTACTTAAATATAATGCTAATTAAACTAAAAAAGGCTTATCTTTAACTAAAACTACTACGTATATAGTAGAAACAATATGGGAGGAACATTAATACTATAATTAAGTATGTAAGTGTACGGACAAAAGCATGCCCCCCAGACATGACACAGTCCCCGCACCCATGGACCATGGATTTTACAAAGGTAAACATGTACGGACGGGCAAGAGGGCTAATGATATGTGTCAAAGGTGGGATCTTTAGGAGACAAAGATAAAAAAAACCTGCTACATTGCTGGCAAAAGCGCTGGCTGAGCCCCGCAGCCACAACCGTCGAAGCTTTTGAGTGGAATTCGCACACTTTGTGGCGGCGGTGATAGTGTTTGGCGTGGCTCAGATCCGCGTTGCATCTCTCCGCTTGGCATCGTGGAGTAGTAGTGCTCAGCGAGTTCCCCATTCCCAGCTCACCGGGTCGAGACCGCCTGTACAGCCTACTCACGAAATCGTCGTCTCCAGCGGAGAAGTAAGTGCGTCCTCCCAGATTCAGGCCGATCCTGTTGGACATGCTGAAATCGAGCGACGACCGAGAGACGTCCACTTCGGTCTTGGGTATGAGGAAGTTGTAAGAAGATCCGGATCCTGCTGGCCCAGTTTGGTCGAAGGAGAACAAGGGTGAAGCAGAAGAGTGAGCATGGTAGATGGAATCGGATGAGGAGGCGTAAGGATTAGTGGTCGTGCGTGGTTGGTCGTAGAAGGAGTGATGAAACTGGTTGGTGGGGATAGGAGCGGTCTGATGACCATACACGACGGTCAAATGTTGTTGGTTAGGCAAGGAAGAAAATAGTTGTGGAGAAAAGTTGTTGTAAGAGGACTGATGATGATTGGTTTGGGTCGGGTCGAAAATGGACAAGGCTCGGGTTGGGTCGAGTTCGTGTCGTTCTTCTCCGGATATCATAATCGCGGAGGGGTTGTCCCATTCGTAGTCCAACATGTTCCTGGAATACTATTGAGGAGATCCCGAGGAAGATCTTTTTTTCTTTCTTTTTGTAATTTTATCAAAGAACAAAGTGAAAGAGAGAAGGATGAGAGGCTAATAAAGGAAGGGGAGAGGAGACATGTCGGTGCGTAATAGGTTATGGAGTGGTTTTAATTGTCTGAAAGCAAGCGACGTACTATACCTCTATTAGAATTAGAGTCTTTCCCCTCTGCCAAATACCCCTCTCTCTCTCTCTCTATCTATTTGATGAGTGTAACTGTGCAAATAAATTCGAAAACCCTAACTTTCTATTTTGGGACGGTTTCTCTAGAGCCTTTCCCTCGCTACATATCTTTTTTTTTTCACTACGTACATCTCTAAAATGATTGTTACCTTTATGTTTGTTTATTTATTTAGTTGTATCTAGTAAAAATGAGGTGGATTGATCTTAAAAGTATTGTGTACCCTACTTAAGTATACTAAAGTGAAGATGGAGAAGAAAGGAACTCGTCACATGGGTAGGGGAGCTTTCTCTCATATCCAATGTGAGTATTTGAACAATCTTAATGTACCAAACATCAATCAGTCATATGCACCATTGCTAGTAATTTCTAATTGTACCTTAATCTGAATCATTCCAAATGTATCTCTACTAATGCACGTATTGCTTTTGGAGATCCTCTAATTTATATTGAATTTTGAAGTAAAAAGCAAAAAGAAAAGAAGTAGAGTGAGGAAAGGGTTGTGATTGTGTGGTTGTGGTTAAGGATGATTTGGGTGTGTGTAAACGCGTTTGGTCTATCCAATTACGCTGGGTCTCACGTCTGCGCCTGGGCCACTCTGTTTTCAACATCTCATTTTTTTTTAAAACACTGGTAATAATTTATAGCCGTTTCGTTACATTATACGAGTAGTATTTTTTTACTGAACATATGTACTCCTCTTAAAAGTAAAACAAGTTTTTACGAGCGGATAAACAAAAACTAAAAATAATACATATGTATTTCACGAGCAGATAAATAAATATCTAAAAAACAAAATTTTAGGAGAAAACATAAAGAAAAAAAGGGAGGAAGACGCCAAGAAGGTACTGTGAAATGCTGTTGGGGTTTAGAAAGACAGGATGGCACTTCGGTAATTAATAGGGAAAATGAAGGTGGATCGTTTAAGGGAAGACAAAAGAGTGATCGTATTTGAATTCGCCTCTCTTTCTCTCTATCTCACGCGCTCACGGTACTACTGTATACTAGCCGACGGTTTAGATTCAGCCGTGACACGTGACGGTGTAGGGGAGAGAGTAGACGGAGGCCCGAGAGTGAGATGGTAATGAGTCCAAAAATTGAGGAGAGTAGGCCCGTTTAGGTGCCAAAAGGCTGCCATCGACGTTGACCCAATCGTACGGACTGTCTATTATCCTTCTCTCCTCTTCTGCTTTTTTTTTCAAGTAAAGAAAAAACTTTCAATTTTCGTATTGGAGTCTATTATGTATTTTTGTCACAACTGTTATAGAAGAAATATAGAATACTGAATTTTACTATATTTATAGTATTGACTCCATGCTCTTAATTTAGTTGAGAAGACAATTGAAATCTCTCTAATATTCGCTTGTTTGGAAAGGGCAGAATTCAAGTTTCATATTGTTCACATAATCAGAACTAAGTTTGAAGTCTAGCCACTAGCCTCTAGTTACCAATATGGTATTTCCTTTTTAAAAAAGATTTGTGGCGTACGTGTGAGTATGCTAATTTGCTAATCCACTCAACATTAGGTAGATGCAAAACACATGATTTTATAAACCGATTACTGTAGTAGGTAAAAACATGAACTGTATTAGAGTGAAACTTGATATACGTTTTTTTACCAAATAATCAAAATTAAGAAAGTGTGCATAAGAATAGAAAAAAAAACAGAAGAAAAGGAGGAGGATAATGCTACACCAGACATGTTGCCTTGTCAACATCTCTTAATTGAGAAACCACTTATTGCACTTTCTCACTCATGACTCCTCCCCACTTTGTTCTCTTCCAACTATAATCTGTCTCCAAAATTACCACGCAAGAATATTGTATATGTTTTATTTATACATGTGTGTTGTGTGACATGTATACTCTTTAAGATATGTAATGCACATGCAGTGACCGATACATATGAATTCATGTTAAAATGATCAAGCGATTGTTTGACGATGTTTATGTTTTGACATTATATGGTCAATATCCATATGTAGAAAGTGCAAAACTCTGAGTAGGTCCATCCCCTTTTGGGCCTTTTTGTTATATGATATTGTAAAAAACCCTAATATAAGCCCATATAACACAATTTATTTAATTTGATTAACATCGTCATGAAATGAACATTGTTAAAAAACAAACTCATCTCTCCATACTCTATAATAATAGGGAGGAATGTTTGGAAAAAGTCAAAAGCAGCAGCACGTGTCATTAGCTCACGGACTCACTTACTTGGAACCACACAAACAAACAAAGAAGACACCAAACCCGTTAGTTCCACTGAAAACAAGGGCTTCCTCCTTTTTAACTCACTCACCAAACACTTACTTAGACACACCTCAAAAAGCCATGCAGAACTCATCATGCATTGATTTGGTCATGTTCAGCAGTCGCGGACAACAGGATGAAGGCAATATATCACGTCCTCAATGGAAGAGGGAGAGATCGAATCATCTTAACTTGTATCCAAACGAAGACGAAGAGCTTGCCAACTGTCTTGTGTTGCTGTCCAATTCGGGGAATGCTTACAGCAACAACAAGAAGCATGGACACGGCACGAGCAAAACCGTGAAAAAACAAAAAACTGCACATGTTTTCCAATGCAAAGCTTGCAAGAAGGTATTTTCGTCGCATCAGGCATTGGGTGGACACAGGGCAAGCCACAAGAAAGTGAAGGGTTGTTTTGCCTCTCAAGATAAAGAGGAAGAGGAAGAAGAGGAGGAATACAAAGAAGACGAGGATGAACAGGAAGAGGACGACGATGAAGAGGAGGAGGAGGAAGAAGAGAAGCCAACGGCTCACATCATCGCCAGAAAGAGATCCAACGCTCACGAATGCACTGTCTGCCATCGCGTATTCTCATCGGGACAAGCCTTGGGAGGTCATAAGAGATGTCATTGGTTAACACCTTCCACTTATCTTCGTATGACGCCACTACATGATTCTTCTACCCTAAGATCTCAGACGCTAGATCAACCATCTCTAGATCTCAACTTAGCTTGCCAAGACTATTCCGTTGATCCAACGGTCATGAGCGTAGGGAGAGACGGTGGTGGCAACATTAATCACAACGCTGCTTCATCTAATTCATGGTTAAAACTAGCTAGTGGTGATTGGTCTTGATGACTGACTAATTGATTATGTTTATATATCCATATTCGCTTATATATACTTCACAATACAATTACAATTACAATGCATTGATTAATTTATAGAATTGTATGGATTTATTATAGCAATACTATACGCTTCACGCCATTTGCAGTGCTAGCGTATCAGAGAGCCATAACTTGCTCTAGGCAAATATTCCATTTACTATTGTGTATTTAGAGGATGATATATATAACTTGATGTTGTTGGAAAGAAAATTAAGTGCATATTGAAAAGTTTAAACGGCATTGAAGGTAAGCAATGCGACTTAACAATATATATACTAGCTGATACAAGAGAGAACCACCTATAGTTGTGTCGATAACGTTTTGATAACTTGTTTTGATAATCTGTGTTGAAAGAATTGATTTCACCAAGAACACATTGACTAATTAACCAATAAAAGTAAAGATCCGCCAGAAAGAAAGAAAATAAAAATAAAAATAAAAATGAACCAAATAACTAACCACAAATATTGCAGTATTAATTAGTTATAACTAAAAACGCTCTTAATTACTACAGCACCAAAAACGCATGAATAAAAGTCAACGAAATTGACATATTTGGTTGGTCATAATTTAAGCACCGTTGCAAGGAAAGGGTCATAGCTTTCTCAATTCGATTCTATATGTATTACCTATACATACTTAATTTCTGTTGGAAAAGTGGTTATCATAGTCCAACCATCCATACGTCGGTTGAAAACTCGGATCATCGGTGGTCCTCGGTAGAAATAAGATTAACGTCAACTGATTCCACATCTCTCTTTGAAATAAATTTTCTCAAGTAAAGTGAGTATGATTGTTTGGACCACTAATTAGAAAAATCAGTTAACCGAAAGACATGCATGTATGTTTTCACTAATCAGCTGGTTGACACATGCATTTATATAAGCTCGCTTTTTTTAATACAAATAAAATTTGGTTAGTAATATAGTGAGTTAGTTGGGAACTGTTCATATACTGTTGTATGTATTTTTACATCAGAGATGCACCATTGTTGTTAATATTTAATATTAATGGCATCTCCAACCCAACTCCATTTTTACACCAAAATGGAGTGAAAAAGAGTATGAAGTAAAAAACATTCCAATCTTACTCTATATTTTACTCCATAATAGAGTTTACTCCATAAATGGAGTAATCTTTTTTTTTTTGTTAATTACTCTATTATGGAGTGAGAAATGGAGTAGGGTTGAAATATTTTTACTCCATATTCTATTTTACTCCATTTGAAGAAAAATATGGAGTTTTACATTGGAGATGTCTAACAAAAGGTAACCCGATTAGCTTACCGAAAGTTAATAGTACATTAATGCATACATGCATGGTTATAATATTCGTGGAGTACTAACTAATATTCCCTTCGTTTTTTTTTGTTTTTTTATATCTGACGTTTTAGAAAAAATTTTTTGTTTCAAATTATTTGACGTTTTCAAATTTTACATATTAATAATTAATGTTAGATAACCAGTGATATTATAATTTCTATTTTATTATTGATTGAATTGTGGTTAGATAAATAATTAATGATGTTTTTATTAGAAAATGATAAAAAAAATGTTTCTTAATCTATGTGCATAATCCTAAAACGTCAAATATAGAAAAAATGGAGGTAGTATTAATCTCGTACATAAATTACACAATGAAGTCTACACGCTGCATTCTTGCATGCATGGTTATAAAAGTTTAATAGATACTCCATATCAGTTCCTTCTTTTTTCCGTTTCTTATTAGCAGGTTTGATTACAGAATTTACTAAGATTACATAGTTTTTTTCATCTGTTTTTTTACGAGGAAAGGTTCAACACTTTTTTAAAAATTTATTAAGTCGACAAAAAGACTAATATATAGAGTTAATTGTGACACGTAGAATAAGGTTCATCAAATGAAAGGAAAAGAAAAAAATACGAAAGGAGCAAAAGGTAAAGAGTTGGAGAAGCAAGAACAATAGCAAGTCAATATGTGCCGGTTGACTAACCAACAAAACTAACTTTAATAATCTTTGTCCTAATAGGTTTTAAAGACTTAATTGAGCTGCGTTAAGTTCACCAGTATTGTGGTTTGAAGGGCTGAGCAGGAGCCCCTGCTATGTCTTTCTCCGACAGCAGTTTCAGCTTCTGCCAAAAACATTGAAACACAGTTGGAAGAATCCTCTTATAAATCACTCAGTCTTTGAAAGTTTTACCGTGATGTATTGTGGGGGATCGTCGAAACTAGTGGAGCCTAGTACTACCTCTCTCCTCAAACTGCTTGTCAATTTGTGGCAAACTCGGAGCTGTCAAACCCAAAAAAAAAAGGATTTATAGATTTATTAAAAGTAAAAACAACGAACATTCACTTAGCTCGGATGTGTTTGTATATATATACCTCAGATCGAGTTGCCCCACCAATAATGAACACAAAGATGCGTTGCCCCAGCCTCTTCAAGTCCAGTGAAGCACTTTTCAGCACTGAGTCACTGTGTGTGTGAAGAAAGAAAGGTATGCTTCTTATTAGAACACCAAGCTGCTACTCAAAAAAAAAATAGAATAGATGGTTAGAGAGTTGGTTTTGCCTGGAATATCCATCGTCAGAAGAATGAGGACGTGCCCAAGTTGCAGTGCGTCTTGATCTCATAGAATGAGGGGTGGCTTTCCGCTCTGGAACCGATGTAGGAGCAGGGCTCTTCCTCACTGATCCTGTTCGGGATTCACTCTCCTCCTCCTTATGACTCGATTGGTTCATGCATAAATAATCGCTTTTGGACAGATCGCCTTTCACAAGTTTCTCAAGTAGCTCCTGTTATTAAAGTCTTCTTCATCTCAGCGACCGTCAATTACAACAGTGAATATATATATATAGTGTTCACCTACCTCGAGCATGGGATAAAACCGGAACAGTTGCCACGTTTCTTCTTCACCAGACCTATCTTTCCTGTTTGCTTGTTTTGTCTATTCACCAAAAAAAAAAGAGTATTCAAACAGGGATTTTATGTAAAACAAATCTATAAAAAAATATGTTTCATTCACTCTTTTAAAGTACCTTTCCGGTGTCAAATTTGAGGGAGAAACTACCGGATTTAGTCTTGCTTTCGGGAGATCCAGCTATCAATTGCATGTTGCTTATAACCTTCATATCCACGGGTGATAACCTAGCAAGCTGATCATATATATATATATATATGAATAATATAATTATTAGTATGCAATGCAAGCTACTGTCCAATGGTTGTATTATATATGCATGAGGCTCTCACACCAAATTAAAAGCTACCTTACCTGCATTAACTTTACGCCTTTGTCACCTTCGAACTTCTCCGGGTACACCGTTGCATAAATCATCAATAGTCGTAATTTGTTCTCCGGGTTTGTGTCCTGCATTTAATATATATATATTATACTTACATATTGGGTTTTTTTTTTATCTTTTGCTTTTATGTTTCAAAACCTGATTTGTCCTGAGGAAATTGATAACGTCCTTGGCAGCTGCGTCTCCGAACACAAGATCTTGTTCCAGCTGCCCTAGATCCCTAAGTCCCGTGTCTCTGATTATTCTGTTAATTTTTCCAGCTAGCTGATTTTTTTTTTTTTTATTTCACACAAAACAAACTCCTTTACAACCACAACTTACCCCTATTTTAAGATCATATTTTTTTCGTGTGTTGAAAAAACAAACCTCGACATGAGTGGATAGTTTGTCAACTTGCTCTCCATATTGTGGCAAAGCCTGTACTATTTTCTGCAGATCACGCGTAGACAACTCGCTACCCTCCCTGTGTCATGTTAGCCCCAATGTTAGCTATACATATCAAGAAAGCCGTAATAATACACATCATGCAACTGGAATTTTTATGAATTTGGGAAGATTAGTTAAACTCTTAGCACTGACTTTGATCTCATTTGTGCTGCTTTGTTCTTTGAGGCAAAGTTGGTCATTTTCTCATGCAAACGCTCGCTAGCCTAATTACAAAAGCAAAAAAGATAATAATAATAAAAACTGGTGAGCTATTCTGAGGGAAAGATAGCTGTAAGTATATACATCTGCTATATGTGTGTGTCGAAGCTCAAGCCACACTGGATCATGATCTTCAAGCACTATCTCCTTTTTCTCCGGAGGCCCACCAGTTTTACTGGGAACCTATAGCATATGTCATACACTTTATGACGAGAATAAATGGAGAAAAAGTGAAAGTGAGCCCACAAAGGACCCTAGAGTTACCTCAATAACATGTTTATTCCCCTCCATATCAAGCAAATCATGGCACATAGCATCATAGGTCCATTCATGTATGATAGGAGCAATCTACAGTTACATATATATGTCAGTCTCTATTGAGATAATTAAAAAAAATTACTAGTATTTGTATAAGATGAGAGAGTTTAGTAACCTGATCCACTGATCTATCCAAAATGAGCAGGTCACATGTCTCAGTCTGGGGGAAGTTGGGAATGGCTTTAAATTTCGAGATACAGTCCCAAATAGCAGCAGCAAGCTTTGACGGAACCAAGTCACGTGGGGCCGTGGACTTGGCAGCTCGATACCGGACAAAGGGTAATTCCTAAGAAGACAAAATATATAAGAAAGAGAGGCATCTTTTGGCCAATAATTTGGTCCATATAAAGAAGAAAAACAAGAAAGAGGTAGTATTGTTTTACCTTGAGTGAAGCAAACACGGTAGCGATTCTAGTAGCCATCATATTCAAACAAATATTAAAATGGCGAGAATTCTCAGCATCTTCAGCATAGAGGGTTTGCAAGGCTTGCTCGTGATCAGTTAGAAAGCCCTGAGTAAAAGGTAAAGATCATCACAAGGAGAAGAAAAAAAGAAAATTACATAAGAAAACCCCCATAGGGAACTAGAAGATAATTCATCAGCTACATGCTTATGCGGTGCACAAAAGAGTAGCTAGCTACCTGATTGTCTATGGGGAAGTATTCCATGTTCATCTGCAGGAAAAGAAGGTAAGAGAGTAATATTAAAGAAAAATCAGGTACAAGGGAAAGTGTTGGTTTAGGGTTTACCTCTCTTAAGGCACCAATGCGTGGTAAGACGCTAGAATCACTTTTGATGTGATTCACCAATTCTTTGGGGATAGTTGAACTGAAAAAAATAAATGCCCTGAGAGAGAACAAAAAGAAGAAGTTTAATCACAGGAACAGAGAAACAGAAGAATAGCTAAAAATGAAGAAGTAGTTACTTCCTGTACAAGGGTTCCCTCCCAGACATGTCAGATAGAAACATAACAATGCTGCGAAAGACAGAAAGAGAAACATAAATAAGAAACAAACAAACAAACAAAGGACACTAGACAAAAGAAGAAGAAGAAGAAGGGTACTTCTCTTTGGAAGGTTGGATAAAGTAGATGGCGTCCATGCTAGGCATTGGTTCCCTTCTCTTGAAAAGTTCTTCTACCACTGAGAGCAGCAGTCAAAATGCATAGTTTTGATTCATCAAATCCTATGGCAAAGAAAGAATGTTTTTTATTTATTTTGATCTTACAGGAAATGCCTTGATCGGTGATATCAGCCATTTTGCAGGACTTTGACATGACTTTAACCGTAACTCTATCCATAATAAGTATCTGCCATTTCGAAACACCAAATATATATATATATATATGTTAAGATTAGAAAGATTTGAACAAATGTGATGGAAGAATCCTCTGAAGAACTAAAACAGACCTTCCAAGCTTTTGAATCCCCTGTTTTGGTAGATCCAAGCATCTCGTGTAGCAACCCTGAAAAACGTCATTAATTATGCTATCAAACCTCACAACAATAAAATGCAGCACAAAAAGAGAAGGAGAATACGATCGCGGCTGATCTGGCGAAAGAACTTATAATCTCCGCCATCGCGGGGATGAGCAGATGATTCTGAATCGGAGAAGGACATGTTGAATATAAGACGGTAAAGAGAGATGAGATTGAGGATCGATGAAGAAGAGAGACGAGTGATATCATCATAATCATAGATAGATAGAGTAGAGAGAGAGAGGTGCATTGTATGGCTCAGCTTACAAATAGAGATCCTATTAATAGTATCATTACCCCTTAAGTCTCTCTTCTTCTCTTACCTTCCCTTGCCTCTTAAATTAACAAAGCATTGACTGGAAACCCAAAAAATATATATCATTCACTTCTTTTTTTGTAATAAAATCTTGCTACTACTCAACTATGTGACTCTGATTGGTGTTTCGTGTGGGTCAAGGTAGCAGCATGAATGGTAGGTACTCTGTTTACTAGCTAGTGAAAGTAATTCAACAAACACCAAGCTGTTTAAACCGCTCAGCAGAAGCTTTAATTAATATCGAGTCTTTTGAACAAAAAAAAAAAATTAATATCGAGTCTTTCTCTCAAGCTCAACTGACAACCTAAACGCCTCATTCAGCTTTTCTTCCTTTTTCATATATGCAGCCAGCACACACACACTTGTCATTTGCTTTTTGATTCTCAAAAAACCAAACCTGCATTATTTATGGCTCTCACTCGAGACACTGTATGAGAGCAGTCACTACACATAGCAGATTGCTTTTGCTCCTCAAATGGGCTGCTTATATGTGGGCCTAGGGCTAATAATATGGGCTCCCTTTGTATTCATGGAAACGCACCAAGGGGTACTGAAATGATTTTAAGATAAAAATATTAGGAGGCGATCCAAATCCAAATCCAAATCCAAATCCAAATCCAAATCTGGTTCTCCCTTCTCGGTTATTACTTCACTGAAGAAGAAGGAAGAAGGAAGAAGGAAGAAGGAAGAAGGGAGCTCAGTTTTGTTTGTCTTCCGAGATTGGTACATGTAATTCACTGAATCTTAGCCCACCACCTTGCTAAGATTGGATCTGGCACAAGTTAAGTTTGTTCTCTCTGCCTCCATAGATAGATCTGAGAATTATAATGGCTTCTACGGAAGCCGATTCCCGGTTAGCACGAGTTGTGATCCCTTCCCTTGAGAAGATCATTAAGAACGCCTCGTGGCGCAAACACTCCAAGCTCGCTCACGAGTGCAAATCCCTCATTCAGCGCCTCAGATCCCCCGACGACTCTTCTTCCCCTGTCTCTGATTCCGGATCCTCCCTTCCTGGCCCCCTTCACGACGGTGCTTCCGCTGAGTACTCTCTCGCCGAGTCCGAGATCATCCTCTCCCCTCTTCTCAACGCCTCCTCCACCGCCGTCCTCAAGATTGTCGATCCTGCCCTTGACTGCATCCAGAAGCTCATTGCCCACGGCTACCTTCGCGGCGAGGCCGACCCCACCGGCGCTCCTGAGGCCCTACTCCTTTCCAAGCTCATTCAGACCATCTGCAAATGTCACGAGTTGGATGACGAAGCTCTCGAGCTCCTCCTCCTCAAGACGCTCTTGACTGCTGTCACTTCTATTTCCCTTAGGATCCATGGTGATTCTCTGCTTCAGATCGTCCGCACTTGTTATGGTATCTACTTAGGAAGCAGAAACCCCGTTAATCAGGCCACCGCTAAAGCCTCCCTCGTCCAGATGTCTGTCATCGTCTTCAGGAGAATGGAGGCTGATTCCTCCACTGTCCCCATTCAGCCCATCGTCGTCGCCGAGCTCATGGAGCCCTCCGGCAGATCTTCTGAATCTGACCCTTCCACCACCCAGTCCGTTCAAGGTTTCATTACCAAAATCATGCAGGATATTGATGGAGTCTTCAACTCTGCTAACTCCAAGGCCACCTTCGGAGCCCACGATGGGGCCTTCGAGACTTCATTGCCTGGGACTGCCAATCCTACTGATTTGTTGGACTCCACCGATAAGGATATGTTGGATGCCAAGTACTGGGAGATCAGTATGTATAAGTCCGCCCTTGAGGGCAGGAAAGGCGAGCTCGCCGATGGAGAAGTTGAGAAAGACGATGATTCTGAGGTCCAGATTGGTAATAAGCTGAGAAGAGACGCCTTCTTGGTTTTCAGGGCACTTTGCAAGCTCTCCATGAAGACCCCTCCCAAGGAAGATCCAGAGTTGATGAGGGGTAAAATTGTGGCTCTCGAGTTATTGAAGATCCTGCTCGAGAATGCTGGTGCTGTCTTTAGAACCAGCGATAGGTTTGTTTTACTTATCTTCTTCCATTATTTGCTAGTGATGATTCTTCTGCTTGATAGTTGCTTTGGGCGGGATGTTATATAGTTATCCGTGTTTCTTCTGAAAATTGGCTTGATGAAACAGGTTTTTAGGCGCCATCAAGCAGTATCTGTGTCTCTCCTTGCTGAAAAACAGTGCCTCAAATCTTATGATCATTTTCCAGCTTTCCTGCTCGATTTTGCTTAGTTTGGTTTCCAGATTTCGTGCTGGGCTGAAGGCAGAGATTGGGGTTTTCTTCCCTATGATTGTTCTAAGAGTCTTAGAGAATGTTGCTCAACCTGATTTTCAACAGAAGATGATAGTGCTTCGGTTCCTGGAAAAGCTCTGCGTTGATTCACAGATTTTAGTAGACATCTTCATCAACTACGATTGCGATGTCAATTCATCCAATATTTTTGAGAGGTATGCTTTTGTTGCCTTGTTCTATGTCACTAGATTAAAAAACCTCTTTTCTAGTGACAGTGATGTCTTCTCAGCCCTGGACATGTTCTATCTGTGGTATAAACGCTGAGAACATTAACTATTTGAAGTGATATTCATGCCGTGTTTGTTTTCTGTACCTTGTTCTTAGGGTGGTCAATGGTCTGCTTAAAACTGCTCAAGGAGTGCCTCCTGGTATGGTTACTACCTTGTTGCCACCACAAGAAACAGCCATGAAACTTGAAGCCCTGAAGTGCTTAGTTTCTGTTTTAAGGTCCATGGGAGACTGGGTGAATAAACAGTTGCGTCTTCCAGATCCTTATTCAGCAAAAGTGCTAGAAATTGATGATAGAAATCTTGAAGAAGGGAGCCATCCGGTGGAAAACGGTAAGGGGGACGGGAGCCATGGAGGGTTTGAAAGATCAGAGTCTCAGTCTGAATTGTCCAGTGGAACTTCTGATGCCTTAGCAATAGAGCAACGTCGAGCTTACAAGCTTGAACTTCAGGTAAAACTTTATATTAAATTTAATTCGGTACCTATTTTTTTCCGTCTCAGTCTCTAATAACTGATTTGGTTTTATTGATGGCAGGAAGGTATTTCTATTTTCAACCAGAAACCTAAGAAGGGTATTGAGTTTCTAATCAAGGCAAACAAGGTGGGAGACTCACCAGAGGAAATAGCAGCTTTCTTGAAAGATGCATCGGGGTTGAACAAGACGTTGGTAGGGGATTATTTGGGGGAAAGAGAAGACCTATCCCTTAAAGTGATGCATGCATATGTGGATTCATTCGATTTTCAAGGCATGGAATTTGATGAGGCCATTCGAGCCTTTCTACGGGGCTTTAGGCTGCCAGGAGAAGCACAGAAAATTGATCGTATCATGGAGAAGTTTGCGGAGCGTTACTGTAAATGTAACCCAAAGGCTTTCTCTAGCGCTGATACGGCATATGTCCTAGCTTACTCTGTCATTTTACTCAACACAGATGCACATAACCCTATGGTTAAGAGCAAGGTACAAATTTGAGCTGATTCACTTAGTACCGTACTGAATTCCTTCTTTAGGAAGATCCTAGTATAATCAAGTTTGAAGCGTGTGGTACAGTTGCTAGACAAGGTAATTCATTTCTAACGTTTTCAATCACAACGTGCAGATGACGGCTGATGGTTTTATTAGGAATAATCGTGGGATAGATGATGGGAAAGACTTGCCTGAGGAATATCTGCGTGCATTGTATGAAAGGATATCTAGAAATGAGATAAAGATGAAGGATGATGGTTTGGGTCAACAACAGAAGCAGCCGGCAAACTCAAGTCGATTACTTGGCTTGGATACTATCTTAAATATTGTTGTTCCTAGGCGTGGTGATGACATGTACATGGAGACCAGTGATGATCTTATCAGGCATATGCAAGAGAGGTTTAAAGAAAAAGCTCGCAAATCTGAGTAAGAAGCTTACTTTACTGTGCTTTCTAATTTGCACGCTGTTGTTCAGTGTCTGTTTCATGCAAGTTGATTCTCCATCCATCTTTTCTCTTTTGAGCATCATTCACTTTATCTTTTGATAGTAGATCTTTGGGAGTTGGTCAGGTCAACTCTGCTCTTATTGTTATCTCTGTTTTTTGTTTAGCTATGACATTTATAATTGGAATTACCCGAAAAGTAGATCTCGGGTTTATGATTTTTGTTTTCCACTGTAGGTCAGTTTATTATGCAGCCTCGGATGTAGTTATTCTCAGATTTATGGTCGAGGTGTGTTGGGCTCCTATGCTGGCTGCTTTCAGTGTTCCACTTGACCAGAGTGATGATGCAGTCATTACGACATTATGTCTGGAGGGTTTCCACCATGCTATCCATGTTACTTCTGTAATGTCCTTAAAGACGCACAGAGATGCCTTTGTGACATCACTAGCAAAATTTACTTCTCTCCATTCTCCTGCTGATATCAAGCAGAAAAACATTGAGGCTATAAAGGTTGGTATCCTTTCTCTCAACTTTTTTCCCCTTAATTTCAGGGTAAAAGAAGAGTTAGGGAAATCTCATTCAGTTTCAGGCTAAAAGAAGAGTTAGGGGAATACTATATTGGATTAGCATTCACATTTTCTGTTTGAAAGTCTTGGGAAAAACATGCATTTTTCTTTTAAGCTTTTGCAGTTTATAGGTGATAGTGATTGGCCTAGCTTTTGCCTTCTGTTTCGTTTGTTGAATTTAGTTGGATACTTTGGATGATAAGAAGCGGATTCTATGGATTAATTGTTTTTTTTGTCTTTTCACTGACAGGCAATAGTCAAATTAGCAGAGGAAGAAGGTAACTATCTGCAAGATGCCTGGGAGCATATATTGACATGTGTTTCTCGGTTTGAACATCTTCATCTCTTGGGGGAAGGAGCGCCTCCTGATGCGACCTTCTTTGCATTTCCTCAAACCGAGTCAGGAAACTCTCCATTGGCTAAGCCAAATTCAGCACCTGCAGTTAAAGAAAGAGCGACTGGTAAACTTCAGTATGCTGCTTCTGCTGTGATAAGGGGTTCCTACGATGGTTCTGGTGTTGCTGGCAAGGCCTCTAATACGGTGACATCTGAACAGATGAACAATCTGATATCTAATCTGAACTTGCTAGAACAGGTTGGTGACATGAGTCGGATATTTACGCGTAGTCAAAGATTGAACAGTGAAGCCATAATTGACTTCGTTAAAGCACTCTGCAAAGTTTCCATGGATGAACTACGATCTCCATCTGATCCACGAGTCTTCAGCCTTACAAAGATAGTAGAAATAGCGTAAGGATCAATCCTTTTGTCAACAATATCTGTTGTGTCTTGCTCAAACTCTCCCTTATTTGTATTATGTTGGTTACAATGGCAGGCACTATAACATGAATCGCATAAGACTTGTCTGGTCGAGCATCTGGCATGTGCTCTCCGATTTCTTTGTGACTATTGGCTGTTCTGATAATCTCTCCATTGCAATTTTTGCTATGGATTCCTTGCGCCAGCTGTCTATGAAGTTCTTAGAGCGGGAAGAGTTGGCTAATTATAACTTCCAAAATGAATTCATGAAACCTTTTGTTGTCGTCATGCGCAAAAGTGGTGCTGTTGAGATCAGGGAATTGATTATACGATGCGTCTCACAGATGGTTTTATCACGTGTTAACAGTGTAAAGTCCGGATGGAAGAGCATGTTCATGGTATTTGATCTATCAAACTACCTGCTCTTACCACGCAGTTTTTGATGATAGATCTACTTACTCAAATATGTTTGCTCTTGCAGATTTTCACGACAGCAGCACACGATGCACATAAAAATATTGTGTTCCTGTCTTTTGAAATGGTTGAGAAGATTATCCGAGACTACTTCCCACACATCACAGAGACAGAGACAACCACCTTCACAGACTGTGTAAATTGCCTTGTTGCGTTTACCAATAGTAAATTTGAGAAAGATATCAGTCTCCAAGCCATTGCGTTCCTTCAATATTGCGCGAAAAAACTTGCTGAAGGCTATGTCGGTTCATCTTTGAGGAGGAACCCTCCATCTTCTCCACAGGGAGGAAAGGGCGGGAATCATGATAGTGGGAAATTTCTAGAAAGTGATGAAGATTTATATTCTTGGTTTCCCTTGTTAGCTGGTAAGCCGTTACTTTGCAGCACTCATCTTTGCATTTCACTTCTCTGAATCTCAACAACAGAATTTCGGGTTTTCCTTGCCGTGCAGGTTTATCTGAACTTAGTTTCGACCCAAGAGCAGAAATTAGGAAGGTTGCACTGAAAGTCCTGTTTGATACTCTGCGGAACCATGGTGACCATTTCAGTCTGTCCTTGTGGGAACGGGTTTTCGAGTCTGTTTTATTTCGGATATTTGATTACGTTCGTCACGACGTTGACCCGCCTGGTGAGCATTCAGCTGATAATAATGGAGAAGTCGACCAAGAGTCTTGGCTCTACGAGACATGCTCGTTAGCTCTTCAGCTAGTTGTAGACCTCTTTGTGAATTTCTACAAGACAGTTAACCCTCTCCTTAAGAAAGTATTGATGCTATTCGTAAGCTTGATCAAACGCCCTCACGAAAGTCTTGCTGGTGCGGGCATTGCTTCGCTTGTACGTCTGATGAGAGACGTCGGTCATCAATTCTCAGACGAACAATGGATCGAGGTTGTGTCATGTATTAAAGAAGCAGCAGATGCTACATCCCCTGACTTCTCCTTGGTTACCACTGAGGATTTGACGCAGGACATTGTAAGCAATGAGGATGAAACAAGTGATAATACCAACGACGCACTGCGAAGAAGCAGAAACAGGCAGCTTCATGCTGCCGTAGCAGATGCCAAATCCAAAGCTTCAATACAGATTTTTGTGATCCAGGTCAGTTGATATCTTTCAGCCTCTTTGGTGACAAATGTATATACCACACACATACATAATCACTCTTATGAGTATGTGTTCATTTATTTGCAGGCGGTAACAGATATCTACATTATGTACCGTACATCTCTCGCAGCCAAGCACATGTTGATGCTCTATGACGCTATGCACGGCATCGCTTCGAACGCTCACAAAATCAACGCCGATACAGTCTTACGTGCCAAGCTTCAGGAGATTGGGTCGTCCCCTGAATCCCAAGAAGCTCCTCTCCTTCGCCTGGAGAACGAATCTTTCCAAACATGTATGACTTTCTTAGACAACCTCATAACAGACCAGCCTTTGGGTTACGAGGAGGGGGAGATAGAAAGCCACCTCATAAGCCTTTGCAGAGAGGTGTTGGAGTTTTACGTAGAGATTTCATGTTCGAAGGAGCAGTCGTCTAGATCGGCGGTTCCCTCGGGGTCAGGAAAACGCAAGGAGCTAACGGCGAGGGCTCCGCTAGTGGTGGCTGCGATTCAGACACTGGGAAACATGGGAGAGTCGCTGTTCAAGAAGAACTTGCCGGAGCTGTTTCCTCTGATAGCGACGTTGATAAGCTGTGAACATGGGTCAGGAGGAGAGGTACAAGTAGCTCTTAGTGATATGCTTCAGAGATCAATGGGACCTGTTCTTCTCCACTCTTGCTCCTGATAACTATCTCTGTAAGGTTTGTATACTCTTCTTGTTCATTTTCTGTTACCATCCCCCTTCGATCTTCTTCTCTTAATTTTTTTTCTATTACATTTGCTGCTTCTTTTTCTTCTTCTTCTTGTTCACTTTAGTGGCAATGGGCAGAGATTAGCGTTCACGAGTTGTGGTCGGATATGTTGTGTTCCGTTTATGTAAATTGTAATATCAGACAGCCTTTGATTATGACACATCGCAAAATAAGTCTAAAACAAATCTTTATTCTATTTTGAGGACAAACATGGTCTTACAACATAAAAGCGAATATTAAACTAAATAGAGAGATGCAATAGGTTAAGTATAAAAATTGAATGAATAGAAAATGTTGTTGTTGTTGTTGATGGATAGTTTTATAAAAAAATACATTATACATACATTTTGCGAGAAATCAAAAGTGGATGCCTAAGCGGCGGATCTCAGAGCGGAAGACGGGACTGGAAGAGAGAGTACGATGAGCCAAACTCCGAATGTCTTCTCTTGAACATTCCTTTGATATTCTCACCAGTTCCCATAACGCTCCTCCGCTTATCATCTCCTTCGCATTCACCTCTGCCCCACCAAACACTCAAATCAAGACAAATGTTCTAGTTGCACAAAGGGGACCAAGACAAAAGAGTAAAGGATGGTTGGTACTTACCATGCTGGGCCAAATGGCATAAAGCGAGCTCTATGTGACGCCTGATTGGTGCAGCTTCATCGTTAGCGTGTTGGACTATCCAGGGAAGAGCTCCGTCTTCTATTAGCAGTGATCTCCCACTCTTCACACCTTCATACACTTCTTTCTTTACATTAACCTCCCCCAATAATAACCTATTTTGAAAGTGAAGAATACTGGAAGAGCTATATACCTTGCGTGGTTGCTCTGGATTCACACTTTGCAAAGTTGGCAATTCCGCGAGCCACCTGAGCAAGAACATCCGGATGTCCGCATCTAACCATTCCTAACAACGCTTTTATTCCACCATCCGACCATAGTCTTGCTTGAAGTTTGTCTGCCAAACCCAACATTATGTTTCAGATTTTTGCTCAGTTATCCATTCCTCTTTAGAAAAGGAAAAGATGGTTGGGGTTACCGTTGCCACAGAGATTGGCAATAGCTCCAGCAACCATTCGTAAGGTCTGCGGATCCTCTGCATCTGCAGCTGTTAACGATAGCAAGCTGATTCCTCCTTGGTCCACAATCAGTTGTTGGCTCACTTCTGTTACCCCCACAAACAAATTATAAAAAAAAGTCATGAGCCTTGTATCCCCCACACACAAACAATTACCGTGTTTCTGCTTTCACCATCTGTCTTAACCACTGATCAGTAATGAGTTTACCGTTCATTGCGAGATTCGCAATCGCGCCAGCCGCAACTCTTCGGACAGTTTCATCTTCGTAGCTCCTGAGAAGCATCAGCAGTGATGCAAGACCTCCAGCTTCAACGATCTTTTCCTGATTTGCCTCTGCTTATAGGTCAACTATTGAGGGAGGACCTAGAGCAGAAATAAAAGATACTGAACCTCAGAAATGATGCAAAACTTACCTTCAGCTGCTAGGTTGGCCACAACTTTCACTGCATGAATTCTGATGTTTGCATCATCTGACTCGAGCAATTGCAAGATCTTTTGTAGTCCCACTGTTTCAAAGAGTATGGAAAGTCATAAGAACCACATAGACACTCTTAGTTCATACACATACATTTTTTAGAAGAAATTCTCATTACCTTGTTCACATAGTGTAGCAAATGGTGCCTTCTGTCCGTTCACAGATTCTCTTGCTTGGGAATGACGTGATGGTAATGAGTCCGTGCCAGAGTATGAATTACCCGGTGCATCTCTGTCCAAGCATCTTTTCATCTGGAAGAATGATACTCAACTGTTAGATGACAAATTCATGAGAATCAAGGTTGTACTAAAATTATTACCAACATACAGTTTATCTAGTTACACAAGAAGCAGGCTAACAGGTGATATCTGAAAATGTGTCTCAAATACACAACAGCTAGATCAGATGGCAAGTGAGGGAGACTAATCATTTTATCTGATGTATTAAGACAATTCCTTTACAGCAATTAAAGGAGAGACCCATTCAGATTACAAAATTTGTACCTGGTCAGCTTCAAAAGTAAGCTGCACAAGCTGACTTCGTAAAATGGTAACCTCTTCTTCAAGTTTCTTTTTCTGAAGGGCCTCATCCTCCAGCAGCTTTTGTAATCTTGATATTCCAGCATCTTCGCCTTCCTAAAACGCCAGAGGGATTGGTTGAATAGTTTCTAAGATGTTGAATAGTTGAGAGATGTGTAGAGAGATTAGAGAAAGAGAAGTTGAAGACTGGGTACCCCTGATCTTGTCTTCAGTGTTGATTGGCTTTTTAGTTTGTTAACTTCTTCTTCAGCTGCCTTCCTTAACTTTCTTTCTTCCTCAAGTGATTCTTTTAGCTTAGCGAGTTCAGCAGTGGTAGCAACCCCATTGACCTGCAATGCAAAGTAATAAATATTAGTCACTCCAATCACCTGAGAAGTATATACTGAGAGTTACGTGGGCAAGTACCTCTCCATTGCGTTTACCATTCTCATGGTTCCGCTGGTTCGAGATCAGTTTTTCTTCAAGCTTCTTAACTGACTCCATATATTCCATTTGACACTTTAGTTTTTCCTTCTGTAAACAGAATAGATTTCAGAAGGTAGCGAAACAAAACAGGGGTCTATCATACATGTCAAGATGTGGCTGAATGGATTTCCAATTAACCAACCTCCAAGGCTTCTGCAAAGTTCTTTTCGACTTCTGATATACGATTTTGTGCTTGTTGATTTATTCTCTCCACATCATCATCAAATGCTTTCAGCTGCCTCTCATTTTCAGCAATCACCTTATCAAGTTGAACCTCAAGCTTCTTGGACAAACTCTTGTAATCAAATTCTTCCTTAATCTTTAACATATTCTCTACCTTCATTGCCTGCCCAAGATTTAAAATACTTAGGGGTTTGAAATGTCTCAGTAGACTTGCTCACTACGGATGGGGTAAAGTTAGTGAAAACCCACCCTTTGACCAAATAATATAGTACTTGTTGTCTCTCCTCTGTGACGCGGAGAGGGACCAATTGTCACAATAAGGGATGTTCTTGCTGTGCCTGAAAGTCAAACAACAGATATACGTGAATGATGATGATACGGAAAAGTCAGAAGTATAGGAAGTGGAAAATAAAGACAACATGACATAGCATATGGCGAATGTATAAGATAACGAACCACCAAATGAATCTCTCAACAAGCGAGTAAGTTTAGAATCACGAAGTGGAACATGAGGGCTATTCTCAGCTATTGCATTTATGCACTTCCCTAAAGCACTAAGTGAGAGATTAATGGATTTAGCTTCCTCCAGCATGTGCCCTTCGCTGCCTGCATGGGAAGTGAACATGAGGAATTCCATAAGAAGAGTTTTGTACTGATAATGATAATTAGAAGGGTGGGTTTATACCAGACTTGTGAACACGTTCAGAGCCAGCAAGATCTACTAGAACAAGCTTGCTTCTTCTGACAAGTGGCTTTGAGGGTCTGACAAAGTGAGATGAGTTGTCAGCATCATTAGAGACGGAATCCTCGTTTTCCACGACCGACCTCTTGACATGAACCTGAACAACTGAAAATGCATCATCGACTCAAACGGGCTAGGAGAAGGGATGAGAATGAGGGTGAAATTTACCATGAGAATAGCATGACTACGAGAAGATTCAGTGTTCAGTTTAGTGTTGGCAGCAACTCGATGTGTTTCCCCAAGCTGAAGAAGCTCGAGGAAATTATGCTGGTTCCTGATCTCAACATGGGTGGCACCAGGGAGGGAGACATCTCCAGTTTTGGGGTCCTCGACAATGGCAATATTGTCGTTACTAGGGTCAAGGAGATCTTGGATGGTCTCCATGTAAAGCTGGGGAGAAGGAAAAACAGTGAGAATAAAAAAAAGAAAAGAGAGGATGGTGGGGGGAAAGGGAAAGAAACCTGGAGGTAGGAGACAGAGATAGAATCAGTGTCAAGAGAGGTGCCAGAAATGATATCTTCCATAGAGCGAACCATGATACCACGAGCAGCGGTATCTTCATCGCCTAATCTACCAAGGGTAAAAGTCTTACCAGTACCAGTCTGACCATAAGCCATGACGGTTCCATTGTAACCCTCAAGAACACTCTAGCAAAAAGAAGGGGAAATCAGCAAGGGTATGTAAGAAGAAGAAGAAGAAGAAGAAGAAGAAGAAGAAGAAAGAGACCTCAACGACAGGCTTGGCAACGACTTGGTAGACGCGCTTCTGGGAAGCAGATTCGGTAAGGACCTCATCAAACTCGTAAGTCTCCGTATCCCAATTGTTTTTCCTCAGTTTCAGCCTTTTAAGCTCAGGTTGCAACTCCACGCAATCCGCAAAATCTGCATCCGCCACGCACTCATCTCCATTTCTTGGTCGCAATCTTACTGCCACTCTTACTCTCCCTGGCACTGTTAACAATATATTATCATTGGAACTGAGCTTGCTTCGACCTCACTAAAACTAAATCAATAAAACTCAAATTCACACACCTCCGTTGTCTGATACTCCGAGAGAAGCAGATGAGCTGCGACGAGCGGAGGAAGGAATCCTCGATTTGAATGAAGACGATCTCAGATTTGACGAATTAGCTCCCGTGATTGGTCTCATCGATCCTCCTCTATTTCTCGATGAAGATGCCATTGCCATATCCTCCTTCCTTATGATTTTACTAATCACAGCAGCAGACCCAGGGCTCTTCTCTTTCTTTCAATTTTTTGGGGATTTTTCTTTTTACACATTTTTTTAATAATTTATAACAGTGATGATAGTGGAGGAGGATGGCGGGGCCCACACTCGGTCTGTAATTTTTGAATGAAGACAGAGACAGTCGTTCAGTTTAGTTGGGTCCCACTGTGTCCAAAAAAAAGAAAAGTAGTTCCTTTTTATCCCTCAACCAGAGTGTTTCGGTCCGCTTTAATTGCGCCGAACGGGTCGGCAATTTACCCATGGCAGTTACTCGGGCCTGAGCCCATTTACATGGAATTCTATGTAGAACGCTTCCATAATTTTAGTACACATGAAACTTTTAATAAAGGTCACGTTTCTAAAACTTTGAATCCGTCTCTCAGGAGATGGATTTCTAAACTTAGATGATGACATAAACAAATCCAGTACAAACTTTTTAATAGGTTGAAACGAATAGAGATCGGGTTCAGCTCTGCGGCGGCAGCAGCAGCAGCAGCATCCTGACTTATTAACCAGCAAGTGGATTGGCGTGGATCGTCACACGGTTTAGCCTTATCTCAGCTAGCGGCCTATCTCCTGGACCTGTTTGAGTCTACACAATCACATCACTCAAATCATTAGTTTACGTTTTTGTTAAACAATCCTTCAAAAATAATATTAAGACTCTGTCACAGTAGGAAAGAAAACACAACAATTTGAGAGGGGAAAGAAGATCCAAGGGGGTAACCTTCTCCATAATGTCAAGCACTTCGAAGCCATGAATGACTTTGCCAAAGATAGTGTACAATCCATTGAGATGAGGTTGCTTGGCATAGGTAATGAAGAACTGGCTCCCGTTAGTGTTTGGGCCACTGTTTGCCATGGAGAGCATCCCTCTTGCATTGTGCTGCCACAATAATAATAACATCAAAAAATGAGAATGTGTGACACAAGAGAAGCCTATATTTGTGAGTATCAATAAAAAGAGAGATGAACAAAGGCAAGACACATTAGATATGAGTACAAATGTGAAAAAGACCTTAAGGGAGTCACGAATCTCGTCATTGAATTTCTTAGACCAGATGCTAGTTCCTCCTTTACCGGTGCCGGTTGGGTCGCCGCCTTGAATCATGAATCCTTTTATATTTCGGTGAAAGATAGTCCCATCGTAGTAGCCACTAGCACATAGAGCCAGAAAGTTCTGCAACATCAATTTATCTGCTGCTTTATTATATATGGTGGAAGACCCCCAGAAACAACCCTAAATTTGATAAAACAATCTAAAAAGTAACCTCTGCACTCTTGGGAACCTCGTCACAGAAGATCTCGCACTTTATATCCCCCAGATTCGTGTGCAATGTTACTGACTGCGCAACCCAAACCAAACCCAAGACCATGAAGATATAAAACTCCATAGTCTTCTTCTTATTATGTGCAAAAACAAAATCAAAAGTCTCACCATTCTAGCGGAGCTTTGTTTCAGTTGCTTTCCTCTTCCTCTCTCGAGCTTCGATGATGCTTTTCTTCCTTCCTTCCTTCCTTCTAGCTTTTTCTTCGCCCCGCCCCCATTGTATTGGCATTATATGGGCCACCTTAATGGGTCCATTAAATAAACTATGTCGCTTCCTTGTAGTATTGGGCCACATTAATGTTATCATGGGCCCATTAAAGAAACAATTATCAGCGTCGCTTTATGCTTTCATACTAACCCCAAATTGTATATTGGAATCTCTGATTCACATGGCTACCGACCCGCCATCTTCCGTCACCGCCGCCGCAAATGACAAGCTGCCTCGATCGATTTTTGACTTGAACGTTGATTTCTTTGACTCCTGTTGCTTGTTGAATCCTTCGGTCCGGTTTGGACCTGTGCTTTCACCCGCTTTAGATCCGGAGGCGGCGGAGAAGAGTTCCAAGGACGGCGGCGTCATTTTGGATAGATGGACCTGTAACACTTGTAAAATCGAGTTCGTTTCCCTTCAGGATCAACGCTCCCACTTCAAGTCCGACATTCATCGCCTTAACGTAATCATCTCTCTCTCTCTCTTCTTATTTAAAATAATTGTGTATCCTACTAATTAATCTACTCTTTATTAGATCAAGCTGAGTGTGGCTGGAAAGGCTGTTTTGAGAGAAGAAGATGTTGATGAGTTGACATCTGAGTCCGTCCAAGACTATGATGTGTCAAGTATCTCAGGATCAGAGGACGAAGCTGAGCCAAGACCACCCTTGCTTGTTGATAAAAAGAAGCTATTTATTCGTCTTCAAAGTGGTGACAAGGTTTCCATATGGAGAAGCTTAATCATGGACGAGGCTGAAAGGGTTTCTTACAAGGATGACAGAGGAGCTTCATCAGTTGATGATACTGGGAGCTTGGCCGAGAGTGATGTCACTGATAGGCTGATGAATTTTGTTACTACGGATGATAGTAGGCGAATGTTTGTCGTCTTGCTTGCTAGTGGTGGCCACTTTGCTGGTACTGTCTTTAATGGAAAGTGTGTTGTGGCTCATAAGACATTCCACAGGTACGTCTCTCTCTGTCTCTCTCTCTGTCTTGTGCATTATGTTAGCTTCTCTGAGTCTTGGTGAAAATAGCATTTTCTTGTCCTTTTAATTCCCTTTCCCCCCATGTAATAGATACGTCGTAAGAGCCAAGGCTGGGAAAAAACAGTCCACAAAAGATGGGAGCGGGGGAAGTATCCACTCTGCCGGTGCCTCACTTCGTCGTTATAATGAACTTGCTTTGAAAAAGGTTCCTCTCTCAACATGCTGTCTGACTGTTTCCTTCGTCTTTCACCCATAGCTTATATAAGGTCTTTGGTTCTTCCAAATCCTTTTGTTGCTGGATGTTATAATAGGAAAAAAAAATTCTTAGGGGACGATATGTTTGCCTGTCCCGGAACTTGCTTCTGTTATTGTTCTCTTGACATGGTTTCTCAGTTTATTATTTTCTTATAAAGCCCTCACCGCAGATTAGACGAATCTTTCATCTTAACTGAGGAAAGAATAGCTTAGGGACATTAGAAGAATAGAACGCCCCACGTATTATATCTGCAGCTCTGCACTTTTTTCAAGGCAATGCTCGACTCTGAACTTCTGAAGTATATAGTTTTGAAAACGTAATTTTGGTCTCTTAAACGGGTCGAAATATTGGCTACCTTAATGATTGTTTGTCGTCCTGTTTTAAGATCATAGGAAGGAAAACACTAAAAACTTTTGTTTGTATATTCTTATCCTGGACAAAAATTACACATTGGCTTAACGTGTAAGTCTAATTATCATTTTCAACTTTGTTAGGATATACAAGAGCTACTTGCTAGCTGGAAGCCTTATTTTGATGGCGCTTCTTGTGTTTTTGTCCATGCTCCCTCAAGCAGTAGGCAACTACTTTTCAATGCGGGCAAACCGTACTTTAGCAGCCAAAACTGCGCTGTACGAAACGTTCCCTTTACTATCCGGCGGCCAACGTTCAAAGAATCTCAGCGTATATATAATCAGTTAACTCAGGTTGCATGTGTAACTGAGGAGATTTTTGTAACTCCACTAGAAGAAGCCAAATCTAATATCGTGGTGCACACCCCCACTGAGGATTTTGTTGAAATCTCAAGACAGGATGAGCCTGTTGAAACCAGAATTATCTTAGAGGAGCCAAATGTTATAGAAGAGGACCTCGGGGATAGAGTTACTGGTACGTCAACTCCGCTACATGAAGCTGCTAAATCTGGTGATTGTGAGAGAGTTGTGAAGTTACTGGAGGAGGGTATGGATCCTTGTGCTAAGGATGAAAGAGGCAGAACGCCTTACGTGCTTGCAAATCACAAGGAAGTGAGAAACGCTTTCAGGCGGTTTATGGCTTCAAACATTGAAAAATGGAATTGGCATGATGCTAAAGTACCCAGCCCACTCACCAAGGAGATGGAGGAATCACAAGCTGCTAAGCAGGTACTTTGCAGTTGTTGCTTTTAGAAATTTGGTGAGGATTCCGCAACAGGAAAACATAGAACTAGAGCACAACTCCTCTCTTATGTACTGGTTTCATAGGTTGAGCTCTATCCAGGGGTTTATGAATATATGTGGTGGTTGTGTGTGAGGGTCCAAATACGGTCATTTATATGTTGATGTATGAAAGTTATGCATTCATGCTCCCATGATTTTTGTGTTGAGAGACATCTGGATCCATACGGGATGCTGTCTGAATCCAGCATGTGGCTGACTTGATTTTGTGACGGTGATGATTGGTACAGGAAGAGAAAGACGCCAAGAAGAAAGCAAGAGCAAAAGAAATGAAGAAACTACGGAAAGCCCGAGAAAAGAAGGCTCAAGTAACGTGTTAATCATCAGTGTCTTATATAAAACGAACTGGGCAGTTAACTTCCTTACCTAACGCTTATTGTGGTGTTTACAGGCAGAAGCTGAGCAGGCTGAGAAGGAGAAACCCATATCTAAAGTGGTGAGCTTCACAAAACCCAAAATGTATAAAATATGATTGGTATTGAAGGAGAAGAGACGTCAACATTTTGTTTTCTCTGTTAACTTGTTAATAGGAGGAAGTGAGAAGAGCAATGGCGGCCGAAAGGGAAAAGAGAGCAGCGGCTGCAGAAAGACGGATGGCATCACTTAACATTCAAAGCAGTTCGACGACAACACCATCATCATGAGGGAGGGACGACGAGTATTAAATTCCCCCCAAAAAAAAAAAAAAGAATCCGCTTGTGGATTACTTTCACCTAAGTTTCAAATAGGCCTTTTACATATTCATTTGCTGAGGTTATGTAAACGATAGTAATCTTTTGGTATTAAATTCATATATTTTGTTCTCTTTTCCTATATTTTTTTATTCTTTTGGTTCCAATAAATAAAAATTTAAACTAGCCTGGTTTACAAATATAAACAAAATCTAAAATTTTGAACTTTATTAAATATAAGTTTTGTAGAAAATACTGGATCACGCTGTAAAAGCTACAGTACAATAATTTAAAAGAAGTCACTAGCATTTTATTTAATCTTAAGCAGAGAATAATAAATACTCAACAATGGTCAGAGGAGAGGGCTAAGTGAAGGGTATGCTCTGCTTCTTTCAACAACAGTCTGGTGAGTTGTTTCTGGCCTCTACGGTATACCACACTTGACCACTTGTTTCTGCTCATCATCCTTTTCCCCTCCTCCTCCAACTCCCTATTATCATCACATATTTTCAAACCAACATGTCAAAAATAGAAAGATTGTATACTTCTCTGATTAAATATATATATATATATTTGTTTAGATTACGCATGCCAACAACCCCCTCCTCTGATATTCTTAAGCTGTTTATAATTATCATCAACATTGTACCTCGGCTTTTCATGGCTCTCCAAGACGCATGCCTCCTCAAGGAGCCCAGAATCTTGTTCTTCACTGCCCGAATTCTCTTCCAGCTTCATCATCCTGTCACCCAATATAATGCATCACTTACTTGATACAAACAAACCTGTTGGTTAGCTCTTCATATATCATGTCACATGTAACGAATTCATTTTGCTTACTTTGCATTAAGGAGATCCACGAGCAACTGCAAAGCTCCAGAATCCCCACATGCTTCCCATACCGCCATCCTCACCTCAGTTTCACTAGGTTGCTCGTCTGGTCTTGACTCTACAAGCTTTCACCAGGACAATATATATACATACATACTCTCTCTCAATAAAAGCAAATATCTAGTGATCAAGTGGAGGAATGCAAAACTGTGAATATTACTAGATGAGTGATGATACCTCTTCAAGCATAGCTGAGACCTTGTAAAGCTCATCTTCTTGCATGGCAATGGTCCTCAAGCCAGTCATAAAATCTTCTGGGAAAACTAGTTTGTTCACATATGAGGGCATTTTACGCTGCCCAGACCAACTGAAATTACAGGTTCTAGCAGTTGTTTCCTTCTCGTCGCTTTCTCTGACTTTTGATGTGGTTTGTGGGAAAAAACCATGATCCAGGAGAGATTTTGGCAGGAGACACCGGAGTTGAGCTTTCTGCAATGAGAAAATTTTCAAAGTTAAAACGATTGTGTATTAAGTCAAAATCCCAAGTTTGAGTAAGACAGTTACAATGCTAACCTGAGCTTCAAGAAGCTGTCCCTTGGAATCAGAGAAAGGGATGCTCGGAATGGCCTCAACAGGATAATGTACCTGAATATATCCAATGTTAGTAACAGCAGACGGGAAAACAAATTTGAAGAGCATCGTTTTGATCTTCAAACATCATTAAGAATCTAATACTACCATAAGATAATCATCGGGATTGTTCTCTATCACAAATCCGTACAGGTAAAGAAGCTCCTGCATACCACAAGAAGACGCACCACTCAAACAAAGGAATAGATGTGATAATTTACAAAATACAAATACAAGATAGTCAAGCAAACAAAACGACATATTTGACTGGATAACAAACAGGGTCCATTTTCAGTTCTATTTTTACAAGCTGCCAGGAACCAACTGTAAAATTTCTTACCTCATTTCCTTTGTTACCATAACTGATCGAGATCTCTTTGTTTGGAATAGGATTTTGTGAAACTGTTCAATTTACAGAATTGTGGCACTTAGGAAAAAGGAATAATTGGAGGTTATTTGATAGATATCTAAGCTGAAAGTGAGAGATAAGCAAAAAGTATATTGGCCAACCGGAGAGAAGATACATGGAGAAAGGAATTTTAGATACTGATCCGGTCCCATCAACTTCCCAAGTCGCCACAGGCTTCAAATCTATACTGCCATAACAATAGTAAATCATATATCACACTACACCAGGAATATATTCATCCAGCACATCAACACAAGGGGGGCAGAGAAGCCTAAACAAGAGTCTCGATTTCTGGTATTGGCATACCATGGTTGCAAAAGTCAATGCCGGGAACAAGCCCCTCAACCCACACAGTATCTCCGGGTCCTACAGATGTGGCGCCAAGTACATGATCCAGAATCTCTACCAATCAGAAAACGAAGAACCTCATAAAGTTATTTAGAGACAGGGCAGTCGTATAAATAAACATATAACAGGGATCTGACATAGAAACAGTAACAGTGACAATAATGACTTGCCTTTTTGATGGGAATCCGTTGCAGGTGTTGAAGGGCACCCTCCAACATCTTCTTGGTTTTGTGGAAAGACGAACGAATGTGGAAGAGGAAGGTTCAAAGCACGACTCCAGAATACAGAATTAGCCCTGGCGGAAAGGAAAAAGGTATCAAGATCACTCAGGAGCCCTTTTGCAGGTCACTAAAACTATTGGTTTTACTTAAAAAAGAAATAGCCAACAAACATACCAGAGGAAGTGTTCAAAGGAAACATTGCTGCAGGAAAAGACAAAAACAAAAAATATGATTGGCTGGCCATCAAGAAGAACAAAGTAGCTTAGAAATGTTTAACCTTTCAGAAAGGCCATCGAAAAGAAGAAGCTTTTTGAGAAGGGACTCAACTTTGTCATGGTAAAGTGAGAGCAACTTCTTCTTCTGAAAAAGGCAAGGAAATGAATTCAAGATTGTCTATGTCTTCAGAATTATTATTATATGTAAGGAGAAAATGACCAACCTGTAACAGGGTAGCGTCATACAAGTTAGTGCCTTTGAGCTCAAGGAAGTCATCATCGGAAAACCAAAGAGGATTGCCAAATCGAGTGGGAAGCATGTCAAGATACCTACCACACCACAGTGTTAAGAAAAATAATCAAAAGAATGAAGGAAATGTTGAAAGAGCCCCCCCCCCCCCCCCAACTAAAAAAAAAGCTTACGGCTTCCAAGAAGAATGAGGACGAAGACGCTCAAAAGCGAGGAACAAAATGATGAGAAAGCGGTCATCGACATGACCTTGTTCGAACATGGCGCGACACTCAGGACCGAGGAGAGGGTCCTGAAGGACTCTCATAGGTGTGATGGCCAAATCAAGCGGAACAACCACCAACACATCATCTGAAACATCATCTTTACCGTCGGCGAAAATGCCAAAGCCTTTGGGGGAAGAGTTGATGGTGCAGCCTCGTAGTTCAGCTCCGTTCACCTGAAGCCAGTCTAGGAACACTTGCAGCTTCGCTTTTTCTTCTGCTATCACCGCCGCCATTCTCCGACTAAACCAGTTCTCTCTCTCTCTCTCTCTCTCTCTCTCTCTCTACTGTTGTAGTATATAGACTGAACCAAAGTTAAACCGAATGAAAACCAACCTAAGATATTGATGATTTAGTCAAACCAAGAAACAGAACCGGGAATCGGTTAAGTCGGTCGTTAAACTCTATTGTTTTCCATACGCCAAAACTAAAAGCATCGAGAGGGAGAGAAGAGGATGGCGTCGGATATGCCGGAGGCAACAGTGCAGAACATTCTGGATCAAGATTCTCTAAAATGGGTATTCGTCGGTGGGAAAGGAGGCGTTGGGAAGACGACATGCAGTTCCATCCTCGCTATTTGTCTCGCTAGGGTTCGATCCTCCGTTCTCATCATCTCCACCGATCCGGCTCACAATCTCAGCGACGCTTTTCAACAACGCTTCACTAAATCCCCTACTTTGGTTCAAGGATTCTCCAATCTCTTTGCCATGGTATTATTATTCGATCTCATCCCCCTACTCATTTCAATCTGAATCTGCATTTTTTAAATTTGGGGATTAGGTTTGATGAATTTGACCTAATGTTGATACTCAAAATCTTGTTTGCATATCTCAGGAGGTGGATCCTACTGTTGAAACTGATGACTTAGCTGGCCCTGAAGGGATGGATAGTTTATTCTCTGATTTGGCCAATGCCATCCCTGGTATCGACGAGGCCATGAGTTTTGCTGAAATGCTCAAGTATCTTACCTCTCTTCTTCTTCTTCCCTTTTACTCTATGTGACTGCTGTATCTATCTAAAGTCATTGCTTTTTGTTTCCTTAGGTTGGTCCAAACCATGGATTATGCAACTATTGTCTTTGACACCGCTCCTACTGGACATACTCTCCGTCTCTTACAGTTCCCCGCCACTCTTGAAAAGGGCCTTTCCAAATTGATGTCCTTGAAGAGTCGCTTTGGTGGCTTGATGAATCAGGCATCTCTTTTATCTTGTTGTAATTGCTCTGTCTTTGGCTGTTTTTTTTTCTAATTAGCTGGTTGCTTTTGTCAGATGAGCCGTATGTTTGGTATGGAGGATGAGTTTGGGGAGGATGCTCTCTTGGGAAGACTTGAGGGCTTGAAAGATGTGATTGAACAAGTTAATCGGCAATTTAAAGACCCGGTATCATTTTCTTTATTGCTTCCTTTCTTTTTTTCCAGTCTTCTTAACAATTTCTTCATTCTGGTTTTGTATTACTGTACAGTTCCTTATATATATACCTGTAACATTTTTGACTTTCCATATATGTGTCATTTATCTTTATGAATTTTGTTTGACACCATGCTTCTGCATTGGTGAAGGTTCTGATTCTGCAATTTAATAAATGCGCAGGATTTGACAACGTTCGTTTGTGTCTGCATCCCTGAGTTCTTGTCTCTCTATGAAACGGAGAGATTAGTTCAGGAACTCGCAAAGTTTGAGATCGACACGCATAACATCATCATCAACCAAGTACTATACGATGACGAAGGTGCTACTTTTTGCAGATTATTATTGCCACTTGTGCCTATTTTCCCGGTACAAATATAATGACTATTATCGCACTTGCCTCTTTGTCGACTAGATGTGGAATCCAAGTTGCTTAGAGCAAGGATGCGAATGCAGCAGAAGTATCTTGATCAGTTTTATATGCTATACGATGACTTCAATATCACAAAACTTCCTCTGCTTCCGGAAGAGGTAAGAAGGAACATAATTGAATAGATCCAAAACCAAAGACTCCTACTAACTTACATCCAGAGAGATTTAAACATGTTGTGGGGGTGTTTGAATGACAGGTCACAGGGGTGGAAGCCTTAAAGGCGTTCTCGGATAAGTTCTTGACGCCGTACCATCCCACGACAAGCAGAAGCAATGTAGAAGAGCTAGAGAGGAAAGTACACACATTGCGATTGCAGTTGAAAACAGCTGAAGAAGAACTGGAACGTATCAAGGGTTGAGAAAGATAAGGGTTTGTTCTATCCCAAAGTTTCTTTCTCAATCAGGATACTCGGAACTAAATTGCTTCCTAAATGGCAGACTTCTGGATCTGAGGTTTCTTGTTGTTTCTGTTTTGAACAATTTATAGGTTGAAAACTATAAGTTTTTTTTGGTGTACTCAAATGCCTCTCTCTAGTTCTTCATGTGGGAAAAAAGAAAAAGAAACTCTTTGGAGGTCAAACATAGTAAAATCTTTGGAAGCATTTGTGGACTCTTATGTTGAACATTTTTTTACACTATAGTCTTTTCCATTCTCTTTGTGTTAATTTCTGCAACTTTCATCTCTCTCCCTCTCTCTATTTTGACAATCAGAACTTACTAATACAAAAAAGTATATATCAGTAAACAAAATTGAAATTATAATACTTAGTTGATGGTGAACAAAAAGAAAAAAACAATACTTTTGTTGATAAGATTGATGAACTGTTTTCTGGGCTAGTAATTGGGCTTGAGGCTAGCCCAAAGTAGTGGCGGGTGATGAATCCATATAAAGAACAGGTTAGGTAGAATCCAGACTCCATAACGGTAAGAAGAATAGTTTTGCCCTTTTCTCTCCCTCTTTCTTCTTCTCGCTCCTGAGAGTGTGTGTGTGTTTGCAATTGATTGATGGGGGTGGGAGGAAAGTTCTGGGATTTGTTGAGACCGTATGCTCGACACGAAGGTTGTGATTATCTGAGGGATAAACGGGTAGCTGTTGATCTGTCCTTCTGGATCATTCAGCATGAAACTGCCGTCAAGGGTTTTGCCCTTAAACCTCACCTTAGGCTCACCTTCTTCCGAACTATCAATCTCTTCTCCAAGGTCCCCTTTTTCTCCTTCCATTTTCTCGTCTGACTCTTCAATTGAATTTTTCTAATTTTCTGTGGGAATGATCATAATGCAGTATGGAGCGTACCCAGTTTTTGTGGTAGATGGAACTCCTTCACCCTTGAAATCTCAGACCAGAATCTCTCGGTTTTACCGATCTTCTGGGATTGATACCTCCTCGAGTCTCCAAGAGGGCGTCTCCGTTGAGAGAAATAAGCTGTTTTGTGAATGGGTTAGCGAATGTGTGGTAAGTTTAGCCCTCTTCCCTCCCATTTATTACCTTGTTAATTAATTATTAAAAGTCTTTGCTTTGTGTTATGTAGGAGCTTCTTAAATTGCTCGGTATCCCTGTTCTTAAAGCAAATGGTGAAGCTGAAGCTCTCTGTGCTCAACTCAATACCCAAGGTTTTGTCGATGCCTGCATTACTCCTGATAGTGATGCTTTCCTCTTTGGTGCTAACTCCGTTATCAAAGCCATCAAGCCTAATTCACCAGTATTTCTTCTTCTTCACTCTCTAATGGATTGGCCTTCCTTTTACTGATATGAATTCGCATTCTGTGTAGGAGCCATTCGAATGCTACCATATGTCAGATATCGAAGCTGGACTCGGTCTGAAGCGGAGACACTTGATAGCCATCTCTCTTTTGGTTGGTAACGACTTTGATTCTGCTGGTGTTCTTGGGATTGGTCTCGATAAAGCACTTCGCATTGTCCGTGTCTTCTCTGATGACGAGATTCTCCAAAGACTAGAGGACTTTGGAAAAGGGTTGAAACCTGCAGTCAGTGGTGGAATCAAATCAGTGGATGATGGTGAAGAATCCACACCCCAGATGAAAAGAAGATTTCCTCACTGTTCTCGTTGTGGACACCCCGGCAGCAAGAGAACTCATTTCAAGTCCTCTTGTGAGCATTGCAGCTCTGATACTGGTTGCATTAAGAAACCATTAGAGTTTATGTGTGAATGCTCCTTCTGTTTCAAGGATCGAGATCTCAAGGAACAAAAGAAAACCGAGAATTGGTTGATCAACGTCTGCCATAAAATTGCACAAGTCCCAGATTTTCCCAACAGAAAGATTATCCAACTCTATCTATCTGATAGTCTCACTGGTACGAAATGACTTTAGTATGTATTGTGAGCATTACATTACATTACATTGATTCTTGTTCTGAATCCTTTAAGTACAGAAGGTGGGTCTTCAATGTCTTGGGGAACTCCTGATACCGAAATGCTAGTGGATTGCATGGTTTTCAACCTGCACTGGGATCCTTCTTATGTTAGGAAAATGTTGCTTCCGATGTTGTCGACCATTTATCTAAGAGAAAGGGCAAGAAGCAACAACAACAACAACAGGGGAAATCCCTTGTTATGCGACCAGTACGAGTTTCATTCAATCAAGGGCATAAAAACTAGATATGGGCATAAGTCATTTGTGATAAGGTGGAGAAAACCCATATCTACGAGTGGTTTAACTCGAGAGAAACCGATTGTTGTATGGGAAGAAGAGGAAATGGTGGAAGACGAGGAGTGTGTTGATGATCCCTTAGATGGGTTAAATGAGCCACAAGTGCAAGATGATAACGGTGAATGCTTTTTGCTAACTGATGAATGCGTAGGGCTTGTTCAGTCTGCTTTCCCTGAGGAGGCAGAGCACTTCCTACAAGAAAAGGTAATGTCAATGGTTCTCTATCTCTATCTATCTAATAGGTATTATATTGATGGGGTTTGTTTCCCCTCCTTTGGCTTATTGTTTATGGTTAAACTGACAGAAACTGAGAGAGTCGAAAAAGAAGAATCTTTGTGAAGGAGGAGCATCATCATCATCAACAATGGGTGCACAAAGAAGTATAACTGATTTCTACCGTTCAACGAAAGCAGCAGCAACACCAGCTCAAAGTATAGACGCAGAGGGGAGTTCAGTAGCTTCTGCTTCTGCAGAAAAGAAGAGACAAGGAACTAGTAGTAGCTTTTCAAAGTCTGTAAGGCGTCGTCTTTTGTTTGGATAGTAACATACTCTTGTTAAACCCAGTTTCAGGTCTGTATAAAGGATTTGGCTTTGAATCTTTTCTCTAATCTACTTAGATGTTAGGTAGACCTGCACATCCATGTTCGTAGTAAGTTAAGAAGTAAACTTTTCTTTTTATATCGAAAATGTTACAAAAAGAAAAGAAGAAATGGTGCTGCCCAGGATCGAACTGGAGACCTTTTGCGTGTAAGGCAAACGTGATAACCACTACACCACAGCACCTTATGGCTTAAATGTAACTGTTATCATGTGACTTAGTAAACAATGGTAGATGATTGCAAATGAATTGCGGATTAGAAGAAAACCACAACTGAGAACAAGGTTTAGAGCTTTATCGGGAGGAAAGAGGAGGATGAGTGTGGTAACATCAACCATCAATTCGTCGAGGTCATGGATGAACAACGGAGACAATACTCGCTCACTGAGGGAAACCTCGGACTCTTTCTCAAGGAGGAGGAGCTCGAATATAGCTCTGAGGAAGAAGAAGAAGGAGGTGTGCTGCGGCGCAAAGAGCACAGATGATTACAACGCAACCCTCAAATCTCTCAATTCTCGAGGCCGCTTTCCTAGAAAATCCCTTGGACAGGTTCCTTCTCCCTTTCTCGGCTTCGTTGAGACAAAATGGTCCGAACACCTTTGTGTTCTCTCTATGTTTTTAGCTAATCATTTGTACATGGGGACAGCATTACATGCTCAATTCGGACATAAACGATGAGCTAGCGGCTGCGGCAAATGTGAAGGAAGGAGACTTTGTGTTGGAGATAGGTCCTGGGACTGGCTCTTTGACCAATGTTCTTCTCAACTTAGGTGCTTCTGTTCTTGCCATCGACAAGGTTTCCTCCTTTCACCCTCTTTTGTTTTTCTTACAAGCAGCATTTGTTGATTCTCAACCAAATCTATAGGATCCTCATATGGTGGATCTGGTGCGTGAAAGATTCTCAGGTTCCCACAAGTTCAAGGTACCACCAGCAACTTGTGTGGTTTCTCTCTTATGTGATCTGAAAAAAAGGATGTTTTAGTTGTAACCATTCTTTATGTTTCTGATTACTGTTGTAGGTTTTGCAAGAGGATTTTGTCAAGTCTCACATCCGCTCTCACATGCTCTCCTTTTTAGAGCCTAGATTGTTATCTGATCCAGATTTTGCTTTTGCAAAGGTCACAAGTTTCTCTCTTTTTGGCTCTAACTCTGCACCACATCTGTGTATCTTACTATTGATCGTGTTATAATTATTAATAATGCAGGTTGTGTCCAACTTACCTTTTAATATAAGTACTGATGTTGTCAAGCTTCTTCTTCCTATGGGTGACATCTTCTCTCACGTTGTTCTCTTACTCCAGGTTTGTTTACTCTCCTTTTCAAATGTTTATCTTAAATGCTATCATATATAACAATTTTGTTGGTCTTATCTTAGGAGGAGGCAGCTTTGCGATTGGTTGAGCCAGCTTTGAGAACATCTGAATACCGACCCATCAACATTTTTGTCAACTTCTATTCAGGTACTTGTTCCATTTTTAACTCTTTGCAAATCTTGTGATCGTTCGTTATAATGTGGTTCTTTTGCTGAGAAACTGTGCAACTTTCTTTGTTTCAAGAACCGGAATACAATTTCAGAGTTCCTAGGGAAAACTTCTTCCCTCAGCCCAAGGTACACTTTGTTTGTTTCAAGTTTTTGATCTCCAAAATGGCTACCAACTATGTATATGTATATAGTTGTTTTCATCTTGTGCTCTCCTTGCAGGTTGACGCAGCTGTTGTAACATTCAAACTGAAGCATCCCAGGGACTATCCCGATGTTACGTCCACCAAAAGTTTCTTCTCTTTGGTAACTTAGACTCTCTTTAGTCTATTTCTTAGATTTGTAAGAACAAAAACAGGTAACCAATCCTACAAAACAGGTGAATTCTGCATTCAATGGGAAGAGAAAAATGTTGAGAAAGTCACTCCAGCACCTATCGTCATCTCCGGAGATCGAGAAAGCTCTTGGAGTAGCAGGTCTTCCAGTAACTGTAAGTAATGACTTGTCTGTGTCTTCTTAGGGAGCGGACCTCATATCAGTAAACCACAAAACGGTTTACATGAATCTCATATCAAACACATAAGAGGATACTCGTATCTTAAAATGGGCTGTTAGGGAAGTTGTCTCTAGGTTAGTCAAAAAAAACCTTGGACTCATGATATATGTATTTTTTTTGTGTTGGCAGTCGAGGCCTGAAGAGCTTACCTTGGGTGATTTTGTCAAGTTACATAATTTAATAGCCAGAGAATAGAAGGTGGTGGTGGGCCATACGTATTGAAGTTTTCAGGAAGCCACTAGAGAACAAAGCAGCATGAGGAGATGATTATGACCATTGTCCATATAAGCAGGAAAAAGTAAGCAAGAAGGGAGATCCAATCTTGTAACTTGTGGAACTCTCTGTCTTTGAAAATGTAAACTTAATCTCAATAATGATAATTGTCCCTAGAATCTCAAAAGCTTATTAACCTTTTTCTTATAGGAGAATTGAAGTCTATGATCATCCATGACTCAATTTTGGGCTTTTTACTTCATACTTACGAGTTGTGTCAAATGAATTAGAGAGAGAAACTTGTCTTGGCATTGAAAGAAAAGCCCTCCTCATCAACAAGAGGTCTTGCTAAAAAAGCCCATTGGACAATTACGATAAATATTGGGCTTCATATTATTAGCAATCATTTTGAAAATCTTAAAAAGAGACACAGTTTTCATCGTCTCACTCTGATTCGATCTCCTCGTCTGCACCAGATTAATCGTAAAGGTAAACACAGTTGGATCTCCCTAAATTCTACTCACTGTCTTTTGTTTTTTTTGTCTTTGTGAATCTGTTCGGTTAGAATAAAGATTAGGGCTTTGAGTTGACTTTGGTGTATATATGAAATTGGATGTGAAGATGGAGACGACGAGAGCAGAGCTGGGACTGGTGGTTGTGTATTTGAACAAAGCGGAGGCGAGGGACAAGATCTGTAGAGCTATTCAGTACGGATCCAAGTTCCTGAGTGATGGACAGCCTGGGACAGCTCAGAATGTGGACAAGTCAACAAGCTTGGCTCGAAAAGTATTCCGTCTGTTCAAGTTTGTGAATGATCTGCATGGTCTCATTAGTCCTGTTCCTAAAGGCACTCCACTCCCTCTTGCTCTCCTCGGAAAGGTATATCTTTGCTTCTTTCTCTTTCTCTTTCTCCTCCACAGTTCCATTCATCTCATCTTCTGATTTGGGCAGTCTAAGAACGCATTGCTTTCTACCTTCTTGTTCCTTGATCAAATTGTGTGGCTTAGCAGGACTGGGATTTACAAGGTAAACAGCACACTGCATTTTCTAAATAAATAAATATAGTCTACATCATAAGGTTACTGTTTTTTTGAATCTGCTTGGTGCTATAATAATAGAACAAAGAACGAGCTGAGCTTCTTGGACGTATATCCCTCTTCTGCTGGATGGGTTCTTCCGCCTGCACATCTCTGGTGGAGGTTTGTTCTCTTCCAATCAACTTGTTGCTTTGCTTCAAACGCCAATACTGCAGTCTAATGGCTACTAAACTTTTCCAAATTTGTTTTTAATAGATTGGGGAGCTTGGTAGGCTCTCAGCTTCAATTAAGAAGCTTGAAAAAGAGATGGGTAACAAGGATAAACACCAAGTAAAGCTTTTCCTCCTAAACCATTTTATATTTATCCTAAGAAAGAAGAAACTATGTATGTATGCTTGATTTTATTTTGTTGTTGGGCAGAATGAGCAATACCGAGCTAAAGTACAGAGATCAAACGAGAGGTCATTGGCTCTGATCAAAGCCGGAATGGATTTCGTTGTTGCTTTCGGGTTGCTTCAATTGGCTCCGAAGAAAGTCACCCCCCGAGTCACTGGCGCTTTCGGATTCGCCTCCTCCCTTATCTCTTGTTATCAGGTTATTCTTATTCCCTTTTTCCATGACAACACTTTTACTTATGTCTTGTACCCATCATTCACTCTCCTTCTTGTGCGCAGTTATTGCCATCTCATCCCAAGTCCAAGACGGTTTAAGAAAGACGGAAAAAGATGAACTAGTGTTTTTCTGCATTAACTACTTTTGTGTTTGATTTTGTCTTTTAAATACTTGATTCTGTGATAAACGTTTCACTCTGTTTGGAGAATAAAATGATAAACGTTTCAGTAAATACCCCACCCCACAAACTATGTAAATGTTCATAAGGCTTTGTATTTATTGCCGACTGTGTCAAACAAAACAAAGTACAATTTGTCCTCCTACTATATTTGATTGAAGGAGAACAACTAATTGCATAAAAGTCGTGAAATCTGAGTTAAAATGGCCACCACAAGAATGTTAAAGTTGTTCTTTGGTTCTTGCCCATCAGATCGCTAGTGAACCACTTCCTTCGATGATCTGGTTCTCCTCAGTTGCATCCGATGTTTGAGTTTTAGGCTTAGTCGTCCTCGAAAAACCATAGCCCAGCGAGCTTCCGCTTGCTTCGCATAGCTGCCATTATCGTTTTACACCCATTTCCCAATTCAAAATCAATTCTGATTATATTAAAATAAACGTTGAATTTGATCGAAGATAAAGAAAACGCACCTCCGTTAGTTCAGACAGGTGACGGGTTCTGAACTCGTTGATCGTGTTTGCGATTTCTGAGGTTGGTAATTTGACCTGACAAGGTTTTAACCAATGATCATACACTCTTTGTCTATTATTAATTTTACTATTTCCACAGACCAATTATGTTTATTACCTGAGCAAGAACAGCAGCTGCTAACTGTAGACTTGGCTCCAGCGTCTCCGGTACAACCTGCCCACGTTTTTTTCTTGTGAGTTTAAGATTTTTTTAAATGTACGATCAAGAAAGCATATGAACGGAAAGAGTTTGTGAACATTACAGCAGTAGCACCAGCTTTTTCTAGATTAAGACCATGTACAACGTCGTGCGCACGGACAAATGTCTTCACATTGGGGTAGTACTTGCTCAGAGCCCACACACATCTGTAATTTGCTCCTGGTGCGTCTAAAGCAACCACAGCAGCACATGCTCTCTCCGCTCCAATTTTGTGGAGAACCTGTATTGTTCGCACAAATGAAGTGATATTTAAAAAGCTGGTGTAATCTGTAATTGTCTCGTGCAGTCTTTTTTTTCTTTTCTTTGTGTACCTCTTTACTACCAGCGTCTCCAAAATAAACAGGGAGGTCCAAGGAACGGGCGATAGTCACTCTATCACTGCAAATAATATATGAGGTATTCACAGGTAAGCAAAGAATGTTAGATATGGAATTTTATACCAGAGAGGTTAAAACGTGATCTTAATGTGTATGGAAGTTACTAATAGTGCCCACATTTTCGGCTTATCTAAAACCCACAAAATGATCATACAGCAAATGAATTGTTATGTTACCTGCTGACATCGAGGGCAACGAATGGGATAAGTCTTTCTGAGAGAAGCTGAGCAATTATCTGCAAGTAACAAATATACAATGGCCAAGAAGTTAGAAACTCTCAGAACGCCCTGTGACGCAGACTATCTACACAGATGTTCTCGTCCAAAGAGAAATAAGCTGAAGAAGTTCAGATAATGTATAAACCTGCCCAACTCGTCCAAATCCGCAAATAATTATGTGATCCTGCAAATCATCCGTCTGCAAAATAAAATCAGCCAAAAAGGTGGGATTAAACATAAGTCAGACACGTTTATGATTTCCTAAACCAAAGAATGTGTGAGCTTCAGAACGACACTAAAGTCAAATGGTAACATGATTGGAACAGAGCTAAAATTCTATACCAGTATCATCAAGATTCCTACCTCACTCTCAACTGGCAATAAACTTCTAACATCATGCAACTCAAACCGGGATGCAATTAACTGGCCACCAGCAGCTAACCAAGGTGTGATAGCCATTGAGATTCCCACCACAAGAAACAGTAACGAAGATAATTGAGGAGACATTATACCCTGGAAGAACCACCGGTTAGGCCTCTAGGGAAAAACAGTTGAAATAAAAAATATATATGATTTCGATAACAAACCTGATTGACAGCTTCTCCAAAAGCAACAAATGCAAACTCTCCACCAGGGGCCAGAAGAAGACCAGCTCTAATGGCAGATATGATTGAAATTCCGAACAACTTGCCCATGAGAACGACTAATATAGTCTTGCCCAATATCAAGAGTCCCAAAGTCCCAATTACGACAGGGAAGTTAGAGAGAAGAAGTTTCGGATCAATAGACATGCCAACCTGAAATTAGTACAACTCCTATGACTGTGCTTACATATGTTTAAAGTTGAAAGAAAAATCAGAAGTTTCTTTCACCATCAACCATTTCCTGTTTTTTTTCAGAAATGATAAATATATGGATGAAGTTATTTAAAAACTCATAAATTACCGTCATGAAGAAAAGGCCCAGCAGAAGACCACGATAAGGAGCAATATCTGATTCTACTTGCAAGGAAAACTCTGTCTCCGCCAGGAGTAAACCAGCCAAAAACGCTCCTAATGCCATGGAGAGTCCGGCCTGATTTATAGGAACATTTAGCAGAAGAGAAAGAATGGCATGGCGGAATAAATGTAAATGCCAAGTACCAACAAGATGAAGGTCATACCCTAGCTGTCAGTAAACTAGTCCCAAGGATAACAAGAAGTGTGTTGGCAGAGAATATCTCAGCGTTTCGATTTTCTGCAATTTGCTTGTAGATTGGTCGAAGAAGCTGTGGGTCACAAGAGTGTCAATGCCTTAGATTATATCTCCGGAGAAACATATGAATGAATACCCGAAGCAGCAGTGATACCACAGCAAACTTTCATGAGAAGTTAATGAAAACATATTATGTAGAAAATCCATAACATTTCACCTTACAACTTCAGTAATTAATTAAATTCGATATCTGGCACCTCAAAAGTTGAAGTATCTGAGACTTACAAGACGGCCACCAGCAATTATGGCAGTAATAGCAACTGCTGCTTTGACTGCAGCAAGTCCAAGAGCCTCAGCAATGGCTTGAAACCCAACCTGAGAAGAACAATTAGAAACTTAGCATTTTCCTAACATTTACACTTCCTAGATATCATTGAGTGTATACAAATATTTGGCGCTGAACTACAGAGCTAACCGTACTCAATTATAAGAAGGAACCCTAGAGATGAGCTTACCCCTCCTTTTGATGAATTAGGTGAAATAAGTGGGATGAGAATCAGTAAAACAACTACAGCTAGATCCTGTGAAAAAAAATAACAAAATGATGAGAAACTCCCAGCATAGCTGTCAGAATGAACTCTGCTCTGAACCGACCTGAAAAAGCAAGACGGAAAACGTAGCCCGTCCATGTCTAGATGTACTCTCACTCCGTTCTTGTAGAACCTGATACCAAGTACATTGTTTTTGTTCAACAAAATTCCTTTCAGTTAGATAGCTATCTGAATGCAACCAAAGATGTCACCTGAAGGACAACAGCGGTGGAGGACAGTGCAAGACCATTTCCGATAACTATTGCCGCTGGACCAGCCTGACCAGCAACGTAATGGGCAATCAATCCAATTGCTGCCGCTGTCACCAGAACCTAGATTACAAAAAGATATGAAGATTAGGAACCTTGGACACAGAACTTGGATATATTATGTGGAATGAGATATGGGGATCTAATCAAATCACCTGAGCGGAGCCTAATCCAAAAACATACTTCTTCATGGAACTCAGTCTTTCAACAGATAGCTTTCAAATCAAAAGAAAACAAACTATTGGATCTTCTACCAAACACATATCAAAAGCAAAAGCACAGCATATGTATATATCAAATAGTACCTCAAGGCCAATGTTGAAAAGCAAGAAAACAACTCCAAACTCGGCAATGGCCTTGGTTGCGTGCACATTACGGATTATCGAAAGACCATAAGGACCAATCAATATTCCAGCTGCCAAATACCCAAGAACAGGGCTGCCTGTACATTGAAGCAGATGAAGCTATCAAGACAGCACATAAATCTCTAGGCAACATGATTGCGAGACTAAAAATGGTTTGACTGGTGAGCATAGAAATTGTAGGAGTCTGGGGGAAGGGGATGCATTGGAGAAATAACAAAAAAAAAGGACTTTTACTAACCTCCAGGAATTTTCTGAAATAGAGGCACAAATATGACGCTTGCCAGCAGTAACCACAAGAAATCAAGCAGGGAAGCTTCTTCCTCATTGACCTAATAATTGCAGAGGTTTCAGCATGCAAACTACATTCCATACAATTTGATTGGGACTTTGAAAAAGAACGAGAAAGATCATTCACACCTCCTGGTGAGGGATCATCTCAAGCAGTTTCTTAATTCTCTTAGGAAGTTTCTGCACTTGTCGTATCAACGGCTTCTTATTGGAAGCGACATCTTCTGTACTAGTGCTGATAACACCTGGCTGTTGAAGCAGCTGATTGTTTCCCCCTACTCCATTGGAGTATAATGTCAGTCTGGAACATTTAAGGAGCTCATAATCAACAAAAAGACCAAGTTTCATGTACTAGAATGATCCTTCAAAAATAATGAAAAAGAAAATTAGATTCTGAAACTGACCCTGCGCCGAGAAGTGCAACCCCAAAAACTAGCTTGGGCCATTGTTTTTTGACAGAATCAACCAGACTTGCAAAAACTGTTGTGGTCCCATCCGGGTTGGAAGAGAAGAAAGATGCAGAAAAGAAACGGGAGGATTTATTAAACGATGCCTTGGGAGCATTAAGAGAAGAGCCCTCTTTCGGCAGATCTTTCTGTGTTTCCTGTTTTTTCGTCTGGCCAACAATCTTTGACTTTTCAGAATCTGCTTCGACCCCTTTAGAAGACTCTACATTTGGCTTTCCATTCTCATGATCGCTTGAATCAGAAGGCTGCGTTAGTTTTAGAGCCTTCGGAAAAATTTTATCAGGCAAATGATAAGCTGTGTTCTGTACCGGTGATATATCTTCATGTATTGGTGATTCTATTTCAACCTGATGGCTAGCATCTTCAATATTACTTAGGAGTACCACCTCATCTCCGAGAAAGGTTTCTTCATCCGAGAGTTGGCCCTGAGTTTGTTCTGGGGTCTGCGAGGTGGATAGAGACTTTTCAGCTATCTGCAAAGCAATCTGTGCATCATTAACGCGTTGGGTAGCCTCAAGCTCAAAAGCGACAGCTTGTTCAGCCAACTTCATGATATTTGCGACGTCCTCATCTGCTTTCAAGGCATTGATCTGTATAGTCTCAGCAAAGTCATTCAACTTGTCCACTTGTTTCTGCAACTCGTCTTTTTTGCTCTGTAAACTACTCAGTTGGGCCTCACAATTTGCTAAATTCACTTGACATTGTTTGATGTCATCCTTGGCAGCTAAAAGTGCATCTTCTTTATCTTCAAGATTTTCTCCTTTCCCAGTCTCTTGCGGCGCTTCTGGAATAGCATTACCTCCACCAGCTTCAAGTGATTCCTCAACAATTTGAAGCCTTGCTTCAGCGAGAGACAGGGCCATAGTAGCGTCTTGAACAGCTTCTTTAGCAACAGATTGCTCATCAACAGTATCTCGAATGACATCAAGCGTTTTGTTGACCTGAAGCCAGATACCAGCGGCTTCATCCTTGAGTGCGATGGCAGTTTCAGAAATCCTCTGAGCCTTTTCCTCGAACATGGTACTATTGAGCCTAGCAACTTCCAAATCTTTGATAGCCTTTTGAAGTAACTCCCTGAGTTCCTCCAAGCCATCAGAATCGTTGTCCACTGACACATCTTTTTCTTCAAATTGATCATTAGTTACTGAGGATTCCACGTTACCAAGAGAATCATTACTTTGACAACTTATCCTAAACCCAAAGGGGGTATGTTTAGCTTGGGAGGAATAGCCAGCTATTGATTTTGAAGAATGCAGAGTCAAAGTACCAAATTGAGATGCATTTCTCCTCGATCGATGACCAAACTGCGATCTAGGATAAGTCTTAGGAACCCAGAATCTGGAGCAGATTGCTTTCGCAGTTAGCAGGCGATTTGAAAAGCAGAAACTGGCAGCATCTCCAGCATGAGACAAGCTCGGCCGCTGAATAGTACATGCAGACTCCATGTGGTGGTTACTCAATCTAAATTACTCTTTACTCAAAACCTTAATATACAACACACCCACTGTGAAGAAGCAATCGAAAAGTCGCAATCAGAATCGGGAGAATGAGATATAAAATATGCGGATGAAATGTAAAACTTCAATCAAAAACTCTATTCATCAAAACGAAGACAATCGCCAAAATCATAAGCGAGAGAGAGAGGAGACTAACCACTAACTAATCATGCGATTTGCGAAATGGTGAAGAGAGACTTTTACGAGCTCAACACTAATCCAAGTGATGGGGGGGAGTGGCTTCGTCAGAGACGCCGTCGTCGCCGTCGTTTCAACAGATTTTCTTTTCCCCGTTTCTCCGGTCAAAGTTTCTCTCTCCTCCGCCAACCAACCACAGACATGTTGAGGTTTTTACTACAGTATTATATTTCCGTCGATTAAGTACATTTACGAAAACACCCCTCCTGGTTCCGTATATACGTAAAGCAAATAAGTAATATTTTGTATGATTCACATCATCCGATAACCGAACCACTTGGTTTCATTTGGTATATTACGCCTTAACCGACCACATATTCTTTCCTCATGCAAAGCATATACGTACGTTTTATCAGATATTTTGCTCACAATGTAAAGATTCCTTAAAAGATATTTTGCTGACAAAGATTGAATTCAAATATGGATCTTATTACATATCAGGAAATCATTGAAAACAAAAACAAAAAACATAATTCCTAAAAGATTTATTTGACAAAGTATTCCTGAAAGATCAAAGATTAGGAAATGACACTTACAAAATATTAGACCATATCAGCAAGTAAACGGCACCGTGGAAATCAAATCTTGCTTTCTTTGTGTGTGTAAATTATGGTATAAATAACGAAAACAAAATAATGTCGATCATATGGAAACAAACTCATTACAAATGAAATCAAATCTTTTGTCGCAACATTTAAATTCAACTTTAAATAAATCACTCACAAACTCACCGCCGGACGATATTTTTGTCTTCAAGACTGTGAAACGCCATTCTCTTCCTTGGCTTCAGCGGCGACCTCTTCAGTGGTCTCCGGAGGAAGAGTGTTACCTGAGGCCGTGCGACGGTGGTTGGCTGCTTGGAGGACGTGAGCGTAGTTGCCTTTCTCGAGGAAGAGTTGGTTAAAGTGGTGCCGGCAATAGAGAATGCCGTCCAGGGAAGCGTACGAGGAGTGAGTCAGCGTGCAGCCACCGTGAGCGCACTTGAAACATGTCTTGTGGAAGCATTCTCCTTCCATTTGCACCTTTTTTTTTTAATATAAAGACACGTTAATATGGACTTAATCCAAAAGTGTCACTAAACTAATCCACACTTTCTTCAACCATACGTTAACAATTGCAAAAAAAAATAAGAAACAAACCTTTTCAAGAGGGTAAACAGTTTTCTCACAAGCAGCACACTTGTCTTGTGTTCCACAGAAGATTGAAGATATCTTGCTTGGTGTCTTATTCTGTTTTATATCATAAATAAATTGAAATACACAGATCCTATATTGATCAATCATAAGAGATGGGAAAAAAAGAGAGATCTGGAAATAAATAGAATTATAAAGAAGGTACCTGCTCCGGCTTCTCAGTTTTTCCTGAGAAAACGAAAATGAACATGTGTTCAATCATGATGGTTCCATATATATTAATGGAGGAAGATGAGAGAAACTATGTACTGCTGGAGATATTTAACATAGAATAAGATGAACATATTAACCTGGCTGGAAATTTTTGCTGAAATTGCCAGATTCCTTGAAGAGTTGCTCAAAATGAGTCTTGCAGTACAAGACTCCGTCCATGGATGAATAGTTGCTCATCTGCCACCATATGCATCATCATCAACAGTTTCTCATACACTCAGTATTGTTTCTACATGCGGAATTATCAAAAGCCCAAGGCATAGTTTGGCAATGGCATAGTCATATATAGAAGATCTTAGACACAAAATCTAAGGCAAAAATAAAACAGGAACCAAAGAATCTGTCTTGTAAGTGAATCATGCATATATATATAATTACCACAAGGGTGCCATTGCAATGGGTGCATCTGAAGCAATTTTTGTGGTAAGGCATTCCTTCAATGGACAACATGTCCATCACATAGACTGTCTTATCGCAAACATTGCATTTGTCGGTAGTTCCTGTGAAAGACATTCTTTTTTTTTGGGGGGTTTTTTTTTTTTGTTTGTTTGTTGTTTCCTTCTCTTCAAGATCCTAAATGAATCAGACCAAGAGATCGTCTGAGGATACAATTAAAGAAGGAAACCCATAGAAAAAACAAAGAAATTGACAGTGATTTTTGTTTATGTTACCTCAGACAAAGGAGGAACCAGCGAAATTTATGTCTTCTTTTATACGAAACTTTGTTGCAATTGTGAGGCTGTAACGTAACAAACTTTCTGCTTCTTCTCTCTCTCTTTGTTTCTGCAAAAATGAATTGAGATAAAATTGGGGTGGCAAAAGTGATTGGATTTGAGCAAAAAAAGGGTTTGTGGTTTCTGACAATTTCAACCCATTGAGGATGTTACTTTAAGCTAGCCAACTGTCTCTGAGTTGGTGCAACCCATGTCAGATGTTTTTTTAAGTAAAACCTACCAAAGGTATATTAACAACCTAACATTATTCACACCTTTAATCTTTTCTTTTTCAATATAATATCCTTTTAATACGGCTTTCTATGCGTATATATCAAGATATCCGGTTGTAAATGGAATTACTTTATATAATTTAAAGATGGATAAACAGAAAGTGAAGCACCACTAAAGTCGATTTCTTGAATAGAAATATATATATTACAAGTCTCATTTGCACAAACATGATTACCAACACAATTATTGATTTGAATAAAGTAAAGAAAGTAGTGTCATAACACAACTTGTTGACACAAGATGAGATCTGAGATTGTCTTTCCATGTCTATCAATTCTCCTGGAACAGTTGACTCCCCCATCTAATACGTTCCGTACCACAACATTCAAAGCGTGTATGCCTTTCACATCATATATCTCTACTGACACATTTTCATCGACTAGTTTTGCATCCATCTTCATAAACGAAGAGGTTGCTAACAGTACTGACATCACGTTTTTGACCCATTCTGGATTAATGATGAGTTTCAGACGCTCTATATCTGGTGGATAATGCGGGATTACTGAGAAGTTTATGTCGTTTCCTTTATCACCTGCCCTGCTATGAGCAACAGAGTAGAGTGGGATCTTTTGGCCAGATGGAGCAGGAGAGCGATGAAATACAGATGAATCCGTCCATTGTTCCCCTCCCACTACCAATATATTTTGATTTTTGATAGAGGTCTACAAGTCGATCGAAGCAATACCAAGCTGTTAGTTGATCATTTTGATAATCCAGCCAACCTGACCAACTACTTTCTAACTAACCTTTCCAATTTTCTCTCGTGTAACTGGAAACTGTTGTTCAAGGGTCTCTGACTCTGACGTCTTGGTGTGCTCAACTCCAGTTTTCCACATTACAGATCCACGACTGACCTGGATAACCAACCATATAACACCAGAAGCAGAGAAAATGATTTATGTAAGGCTGTATTAGTTATAATTCCATGAGGGAGACGACGTACCAAACGCTTTTCAAGAACAATCTCCATCTTGTGTCCAGTACTGCATTTTACCACAAGCAGACAAGTCAAACCAAAAAGGCAATCCAGAATCTCATATGACTAGTTTCAATACATTGAGATTGCCAAGAAATGGATTATCAGATAGAAAGACAGAAACACACATTTTCCAAGTCCCAAGACAGTCATAAGATGTATCAAATCAACTGGCTCTGATATCGTGATGCTACAATAAGAAGTGGATGGTGAAATGGCTGTAATGTATAGCAAAAATGAACGTGAATGAAGTTACCTAATTCCACCACCACCAGCTGGTCCGTTTGTATATAAAGCAGTAAACTCTTTCGTTAACTGGACCGCATGTTCCTTCAGTTTGAAAAGACCATCCATGCGTAATCTAATATCTCCACAGGACTTCCAAGATGATTCAGCGCCATTACTTGTCGCCTTCAAGCTATCATGCCCAATCACATATGAAAGAATACATTTATCAACACCAGGAACGGTTTCTTCCATCCAAGATCGAACCTGAAAAGAAAACACAAGTAAAATACATGCACACTGGGTAAGAAATGGAACTCTCAATTCCGAGCACTATAAATCATAGACATTTTAACTATAGGCACACCAGAAACTCTGAAGCTTTAGCACGTTGAATAGATCCATGTCCTCCATATGATATCTCTCCCCATCCTTTCCAACCACAGTCCTGCACAGAAAGTACGAATTATAGAACCAAACCTAGGTTGCTCTTTAGTATCAATCTACTGTTACCATCAATAAAAACCTTTGGAATCAACCGCAAGAGTTTCTCAGGAACAGAGGTATTAGCAGATGGTTTTGCTCCACTGCATTGTACTTTGCAGTCTGACAGGGGAAGGAAAGAAACGTCTTGAATATCAATTACCTGAAAAGAAGGTTTTCAAATCAACTGTTTCCCCTGTAGTCATAGTTATTTCTTCTACATTTTGTACCTCTTAACTTACCACATCTGGTGTAATGTAGGCGCTAGGATCAGCAATTTCGTATAGAAGTTGCTCGGCGCAAGTGCTGGTGTTTAATATTCCACCACTACCTTCAGCTTTTAACACACATACTTTTCCGTCATAGCCAATTTCTGCATAAGGAAGTGACAAGTCTTGGAGGAGAGTGAAATCCATGTCTCTATACTGGTCACCTAAGTAACATAGAAGAATCAAATGACCATACCAATAATGAAAAAAAAAACAGTCCACCAATAATTCCCGGAGCCAGTAAGTATGAAGCTCACCTGGATGCATGAAATATCCACCAGTGAGCTGACAACCGCATTCCAAAAGGTGGCCAGCAAGAGTTCCCTGAGCTAGCAGATCCAAATCATTCCAGTTCCAACCTAATTCGTAGACCTAACCATGCAACAAGGAGATGATAACTTGATAAGATTATATGGCCAAAAACACTAGCCTCTTGGGTCAAATTTAAGCCAAAGGAGATGAATGAACGAAATCCCAGCAGTTATCTGGTACAACAAGAAAACTTGACTGGCTATCAATGGTTGGATGGATGGATCACATAAGACGTCCTCACCATAGGTGCCAAGAATAAGGCGGCATCAGCTACTCTTGAGGTGATTATGACGTCAGGTTGGTACTTCACGAGGCATTCAACAATAGGAGCTGCTCCAATATAAGTGCTAGCACCCTTCAACAAGGAAAACAACATCTAAGGAAACCCACATATATCACTAGGAGGAGCAAAATAAACTACAGTAATCTTAAGTTGAACATTTTTAGTCTCGTAAAATATAACATAGAGTCCTTCACAGCAGGATCAAAATAATTGTCAGTAGCTGATAAAATCCCAATGAAAAATGCGATAAAGAGTCAGGGAAACAGGATCCTACCCCCTCAGAGCAATATTGACCCCCAAAAGATGACCCAGAGCCTAAAACAAAAAAAGAGTCAGAGCCAAAGATTAGAGAGACACAGAGAGTGTAGGTTGAGGGAAGAAAGTATCTTGAACAAAACTCTATAAGTACCAGTTTCATGAGCCACAGCAACAGAGATCGTGAGGCCTAATTCAGTGGCTACCTCAAGAACTTTCTTTTGAGCCCCGAGAGGATCAACTACGGGGGCAAAGCAAGTACAATTTATATGAAACATAGAAAGAAAGAAAAACAGAACAAAAGAGTAGATGAGATCTTACTAGCACCCATGTTAGTGATAATACAAGTGCCTTTCTGGACAGCCAAAGGTAGTAACAAACGCATCCACTCTGAAACTGAAAAAAAAGGAATTTTGAAAGTGATAAAAAACATCAGAGCCATGAATATAAAAATATATACCACGAGGGTCGTAACCGTCAGCGCCAGAAGACAAAGAGAGCCAGCGATCAGCCAAGGTTCGTTCGGCTAAGCACTCAAGGACAAGATAGTTAATCTCTTCAACTCTCTCGAGGAGTTTCAGAGCCGCCAATGGCCTGTCTCCACCGAATCCAGCACCACATCCAACGTAAACCCTCTCCTTTCGCCTCTTCGGCTTCTCTCTCTAGAAATTGAAATTCAATCAAATCAGATCATATCATATCGCCCAACTAACAAAAGAAATGAGTTTTCCATTACCAACTTAATCGCACAATCGCAGAGAATCTCTTTGCTCGCCATGGGAAGCACAGTAATGGATGATCGCCGATTGGTTAAGCTGATTAATTATTTGAATTTTGGAGAGACGTGACTGATTCGACAGAGTTTTTTCTTCTTTTTTTTTTAAACAAGAGTGAGTTGAGTGTTGTTTATGCCTATCCCATTTGATTTTTTTTTTTTTGTCAACAATCCCATTTGATTAAAGTTGTACTAATATTTTAAAGTCACGAGTCTGATTCCTATTTGCTTACAAGGTGACGATTTATTTGTTTGTCTATTCCCTTGTGTTGGAACCGCTCTCTCTCTCTCTCTCTCTCTCTCTCTCTGGCATCTCAGCCAAAAAGGAGCTCTGTATCCATCTATGTGCAAGTAAACCTTGTTATGTCTTCTTCCATCTACTTTCTTTGCATCACTAGGGAAGCAAACACAAGCTGCTTAGTTTTTGTTTAGGGAAGCAGAATAGTTATCTATTATTTTTAATATTACATTACAGAAAGAAAAGGTGGCAGAGGCCGTGAATCACATAACATACATAGAGCCAACAAGTAAAAACCGTAACAAAATAAGACGAAGCAGCAGCAAAAACACAAAGAAAACGAAACCACAAAAAAATAGAATATGACTGAAGTTGTATTCAGAGATTGACTCGGCCTTTAATGATGTCGAGGCTCATCTCGCTAGGGTCTGTTGCTTGTAATTCAACCTGAATCCCATCCAGTTCCCTCTTGAATCTGTCCTTTGAGCTTGCGTACAACATCTTACTCCTCACTCTTGACGTATCCGGTGACCTGAACCATATGCCCATGTCTCAACTATTTTAAGCCAAAAAAAAAAGTCCCAAAAAAAAAGAGAGTAGTACCATGCGATGAAAAAGATCTTGCTCTTCTGGCAATTCTCAGGAGTGGTGAAATCGAAGTCATAGACAGCATATCTGCACTCGTTCTCAGGCATACATTTGGTGAAACTCTCGTAAGTTTCTTCTGGATTCCCAACCTTGTCTATCGTAACTTGCTGTGCCTTCTCATCAATTTTGAACACAATAAACCTATAGTTCCTCTTTGCTTTCAACTCCAAGAACTTCAGCTTGCACTCATCGCTTACGTGCATCCCAGACGCTGAATTAGCCTAGCACAGAGACACGCATAGTCAACTGATATGATCAACAACACGTTACATCATTGGCAAAAATAAGAAATTGTAGGATCTTACCATGTTATCTGCTTTGATGATGATCAGAAACTAGAGGAGAAAGAAGTATGGTTGTTGGGGCTGCTGGGTCATTAGGCTGGTCACGTCTTATAAAACCAAACAAGACTTTGATGCTGTCACGTTGTGCTCCAATATTAGATATATTTTATTCAGGGATACACATGTATGAGAAGTTTGATCCGGACATGATTGAGAAGTTGAGGAGGTTTCATGATGTCCATGTTTTTCTTAAGAAAATTGACTTTTCTTTTAATTTCCTCAGGAATGGTCATTTAAGGAATAGCTAAAGGTAATGTTCATTGTTGGTAGAGAATTGTTAAAACAATTGTGTAGTAATAATAACATTCATGGTAGAGAGTAGAAGCTACTCGCATTGGTTTCAGTTGCTACAACATAATAATAAATAAACAAACAACATCAACAGGAAAGCTTATAATTGGGTGTCGTGGTGTTGAGCCTTTACATCAGCGTCGGGTTGAAAAATAGGGTGAGAGGTTCTGTATTCTTCCTTGGAGAGGCCACAGTAAACAGCATCTGAGCCACCATAGGTGACGAAGTTCCAGCCAAAAGCGGAGCCTCCAACGACCTTGTCGTCACCAAAAGAGTTGAGAGACTTGCCGTTGGATAAGGAGGAGTGGGTAGTTTTCTCACGTTTGGGTGATTGTCCAATCATCTCTTGGTACAGTTGAAGCAAAAGCTTCATCTCTGCAAATAATTAATAATTAATAAAAAAAAAGAACAGTGGTTGTTGGAGAAGAGTGTAATGAGAGGAGAGACTCACTGTCTTGAATCTCGATAGCTGCCTGGCAGTTTCTGAAGTCGGGAGTTCGTAGTACCTAAATAAATACTCTCCCTTTAAATACTTTACATCTCTATTCATTTTCAAACAAACAGAGAGAGATGCATCTAAAAATTTGGGTACCTCGAGAAAGTGAGGGCGAAGATCTTTGACAAGGAGACGCATCTTGTAGTAGTTGGAGTTCTCAATCCTCAGATTCCCTTCCAGCCCCCTCTTTCTTCCCCTTGACGACGGATCTGACGGAGCCACCTGAGCTCCTATTTGTGGCTGAGTCTGAACCGGTGGACTATCCAAGTCCATCGCGGGCGAAGGTCTATGATCTGCTGCAGCTGTAGGAAGCAGAAGAGAAGAAGGAGATGCGGTGGAGGTCGATTTCTCCATTTTCAAAAAGGGGTTTTCTCTATCGTAACAGCGTTTTCTCAGCACCTGGCCTGCGATCTTAAAACGACCTCGTTAAGGATCTTCTGATTCTCTCTGGGCCTATCTGGGCCCATTATTTTTTCTTCTTGTTTTTTCTTTTTCTCTAAAACGATGGCTCGTGTCGAGCCCTTTCTGTTTTTGTTCAATCTCTCGAGTCTTTATGTAATGAAATGTGTCCATAATGATAAGTCAAATCCTGCATAGCTCAATCAACTAGCTTTTTGTTTCAAAGCTGGTTTTTTATCATATTCATAATTCCAATCATATTTTTTCCAATTCTTTTTTTTTTTAACATAATATCATCTTCACTTAATGATGATTATGTAATGTCTAACTCATCTCCCCAATTGTAACAGAGTTATGACTTTGATTTGTGCACATCTTTTTATCTACAAAAGTCAAATATGAGCTGGTCCAATAATTCATTTAGAATCAATTCACTAGTCTCAAAGCCAATGCACTCAACCTCACATCTAACGTCTAACCACCAGTTTCTGCGTTTATCCATGTCTTCTCTAATGATTTGGCCTGCCGAGTCAGCAAATTGCAACGGGAAGAGACGACTGTACACCTCTTTCTGAACCTCGTCAACAATACTCTCATCACTGAATGACAAGACTTGGGTTCTTGGTTTAACAAAGGATACCCACTGAGGAAACCTGCAGAACTCGAAGATAAGTTCATTGATGGAGTCAAAGATGAGCTTATGGTTATGGTTAGCCGCACAAAGCTGACTTGGAGAGAATGGTATGTTGCTGAACAAAGCCGGCTTGAGAATCTGATCGGAGAATTCTGTTTTAAGGTACATCTCTTCCCAGCTTGAGTTTATTGCATCCAACACCGCTTTAACGTACTTAAACACTGTCTCTTTTTCATCCACTTTTTCAAATTGGTTACACAATGTCTGTCCCTTTGCTTCACCTGATTGATTTTTTTTTTCAGCTCATAACTAATTAAAGTGTTGTAAATACAGTCTAAAGAATCTCATACCTCTTGATGGATTAATTTCATATTGAATGAAGAGCGGCTCAAGAACTAATTCGTATTCACCGGCTGAGAGGAGAGAAGGTTGTGGTAGGCTCTCTTCATGGGAGCCCATCTGTTAAAACGGCAAAAAGATTTTAAAAAGCAACCATATAATATAATAAGTTAGAAAGAAAAAAAAACATATAATATAATTATGCTCTGTTTGTTACAAAATAATAAAACAAATAATTATGCTCTGTTTGTTACAAAATAATAAAAAAATAAATAATTATGCTCGGTTTGTCTCCATGATGGATTGATAGGAGAATTTTGCAAAGAAGCAGTAATAAATTGAAAGGGAGATGGGTGGCACAGATTAAGTAAACAAACCTTCTTCTCTTTCTCTACATAATAATAAGCTTCAAGTTGTGATATCTCAAAGGTGACGAAGTTTTTGGACACGGAAGGGCTACTGTCTTGGCTTAACGAAGCAGCACTTTCTTCTATCTCTTTTGAATTAGCTACGCAGAGAATAATATCAAAAAAGACACCATTGGTTAACTAAAACAAATAGTTTGTGATATGTTTCTCAAAAATGGGAAACAAAAACTACCTGCCAATGTTTCAGATATCGTGAGATTGTCTGAAGCAGATCTGGTAAGGAGAGTTGGATTCTGGTGACATATTCTTCGTGGACTCCTAAAAAGGGACCCTGGAACTGGAAGCAGCGATACAATATTCCTTATTTGAGCGTCATCTTCTTCACTCCTTGCAAAGCTTTGATCGGACAGATTGTGTTTGTCTTTGATGACATGGTGGTGGTGGTGTTGAGACCTCTTGTGAGATATTGAAGTCATGCGCTCAAGAAAGAAATGATTTTTAGTTGTTGATATTCTCATTATTCCCTTCTCATCAAACGCCGTTGTTTCTCTTTGATCGTCGGAATCTCCAGACGACAGACTATGTTCCTCCTTGACTACAACCTTCTTCTGAGATATTGAAGTCATCCGCTTAAGAAAGAGATGATTTTTAGTTGTTGTTATTCTCGTTCCCTTCTTCCTCCTATTCTCATGTTGCGCTTTCTCCTTTTCTGAAGAATGTTTCAGCTTCTCAGAGACAGACATATCATGCGTACTCTTTTTCCTTTTGTCTCTTGAATCTTCGTGTGGTGGTGATGATCTCTCCTCCTTCTTCTTCTTGCTGAACATACCAAATAGCAAGACCTTAACTGATCTCTCGCTTGTCTTTTCTTCTTCTCCAGCATGATGATTTTCTTTTATTCGCATTTTTTTCTAAATTAAGAAGTGAAGAAGGAATTGCAATATGCAAACAGACAAACAACAAATGGTTTTAAAGCCAAAAAAGATTCATTTCACTACTCTCTCTCTTTCATTTTAAATATTGTTGTAGAAAAGTATTTTAATTATAAATAAATGTCGTTTTCGACTTTCGATGCAAAATTTATTAGTTTTATATTACAATATGCAAACAGACAAAATAAACAAATGATTTTAAAACCAAAAAGGTTAGTTTTACTAAGAAATAAAGAAAGAGTGAAAAAAATATTGCTGACTTGTAAAATTCTTTTGATTAGTCTTTGGGTTATCATTATTTTTTTTGTTTATAGAACAAAATCTAAATTCAATCTACTCTTGCTAACATTTTCTTTTACTATTTAATGTTTTATCTAAGTAAAGTATGATATCTTGTATGTGATCATATCTGGATTAAAATAATCAAAGGATTAATATTAGTATTTATTAAAAACTTCACAAAAAATATAAAATATTCAGAGACCAATGAATAATTTTCCAAGTAGAACTCAATGCTTTTGATAGCTAATTGAAAATTTGATATGAATTAATATTTTGGGATTGTTGTACATTATTATGTTACAAAGTTGTATTATATAAACACAAATTTAAAAAATTATATAATTTATGAATTAATTTATTTCAGAAATCTACCCGAAAATACAAGTTCGGTTCGGATCCACAAAAAAATACATATTGGGTATTTTTTAGATCACGAGTCTCTGTTCAAGTCTGAGTCCTACTTGAGACCCGATTGAGTATCCAAAATATTTGAAATCTTTTGTGTGTATTAGGTAAATTTAGATATTTCAGATATGTTTTCATTAAACTAATTTTTTAATGTTTTGGGTACGTGTTTTTGGTTATGGTTTTATGTTTCAGGTAAAATTTCAAATTTTATAAAATATATTTTGGGAATTCAAATAAATTTTGGGTATTTTTTAGTTTTTGGGGTCAAATTTCAAATAAAATTTTGAGTCTTTTGGGTATTTGAATATTTTTTTTGGATATTTTTAGGTTTTAGGTATTTTTGTGTCAGTATTTTCAATTTTTTGGATACTTCAAGTTTTTTTGGGTCTTAAATACCCGAGTCGCTCTAGACCCACCACATATTCAAAATTATAGGTATTTGAATTATGGATTCAATCCCACTTGGACCTTAAAAGAAAGCGATCTGACCTAAAATTTCAAATACCTAGTTAAGTATAAATGTTTAAGACCTAAAGGATCTGGATTCGAGAGAAACTGATCCATACCCGGCCCCAGGCCCCAGTGACCATGTTTACTCCCTTTCATTATATTTTGTGTATTTTATAAGAGTTATATTTGTTGAGTTTATGAGACTTAAGATTTATTTGGAAGATTTTTAGCTAATTTAATAGTATGTTTATAAGGTTTTTAATAGTTTTAAAACTTACATTAAATAACAAATTTTATTATAAATATTTTATAAAAAATAATATAATGTATTATATAGAGTTTTTTTTTTAACATATAGTTTGTTAAAGTATTTTTTATCTGATTTGATTTTGTAAATATTTGAAACTATATAATGTAAGATGACATGGTATAATATGTTGTATAATATGTGTTAAATCATTTTGATAATTGATGTCTAAATATTGTAGATTCATTATTGGTATATAACGTTATTATATAATAACCATAACGTTAGGTGATAAAATATTTTATGAAAAATATATATCATATAAAGTGAGGAGTGATAATATGATTCATAAAAAATATCGTACGATTAGAATAATTAAAAGTAAGTTCAAATAGTTATATATGGGTCTAACAACTTTTATAGTGGATTTTTTAGAATTATTTCTTTAAATAGTATAGATACTCAATAATTACGTATCAACATTCGATAACTGTTAAGAAAACTAGTCTCACAAAGTTTACAATGTTGATTATTTTAGAGAAATACTCTATGATATCATTAAAAATATTTTTGTCACAAAATAGCTTTTAAAGAAAAAAGTAACGAAACATAAATTTTATTAAAAAGTATAAATATATATTTATATTTCTTGGATTAACTAATCTAAATTTATGATTTAGAATTGTGAAGTGAGATTTTAGAGGTTATTTATAAAATTAATAAAAAAAAATTAAAAAAAGTTAAAATAAAAAGGATTATCTCGACCATTTCTTTGGAGTTACTTTGTGATTAAACTTAAAAAAGCTATTTAAAAGAATTGACTATTATTCTAGTGTAATCAGTTTATGTAAATTAGGATGAGATTTGGTTCAGGCAACTCGTACAAATACGATTATAAGCATACACACATATGGTTTGTTGTATTTTGAATTAATATGAAATGAGTGGTGTCATATAATAATATACCGTAGGATTAAAAACTAATAAATTGATAGGCCCAACAACTTCTTAGAATAGATTTTAAAAATTATTTTTTATTTGTATAGATGATTTGATTAAATTCCGAATTAATGTAAGACCCATAATGTAATTAGACAAGAGAGGAAAAAAAAGGCGAGATCAATGTTTTTCAATAAAAAACACCTGTTGATAATATGCAGTATATGACCTTTGGAAAAAGTCAGAATCTCGATTATATGGTTGCATGCATCATGCAGCCTATGAGTACTTTATCTTATTCAAATTGCATAGTTGCATGCATCATGCATGGAGCCCTTGTTTTCAGTTTGTTCTTGATTCTTTTCAATTTAATTTTTGTACCAAAGTAAGGTATCTTATCTATACATTTTTCTTTTTGCAGCTGAAATCATGTATTAAGTTTCAAACATATAAAAATAATAAAGTAACGTACTCAGAGATTTGACTTTTTTACATAATTAATATCCAAGAAAGTTACATAATTATACATTTGTTCGTGTATATATCAAATTTGTCGAAAATATTTATATATATTGTATTAATTAGGTGTTGGCATATTAGTTTAGTTTTGGGTTTGGTTTAGTTAATATAGGTTTTATAAAACATAACCCAATTAAAACCAAAGTACTTTTGGTTGAGACTTTGGCTTGGGTTTAGTTCGATTTGGTTTATTTTTAGTTCGATTCACGTTATTATGGTTTGGTTCAGTTTGATACAGTTCGATACAGTTCGGTTTGGTTATCAAATATGTTGATATTAGTTTTATTATAAAAATATTTGCATCATACTTTGATCTTTATTGATCCTATAAAAGTTTATGTTAGATAATCTTATCTTTAGACAAGAGAAACTGGAGAATTTACAAGACAAAACGACGATAAGACTTTAGATGATTAATAGTTTTTAGGTTTTGTTGTTGGTATAATCTTTAAGTATTACATATAAAGATTAGAACTAAAGAATATATATATATATATATATATATATATATAAGAATATTATTTGTATCATAACTTAAAAAACATAGAAGTTAAGAAAAAACAAACAAAACGTTAACTAAAAAATTAACAATATATTAATATACATATATATCTATATTAATAAATATATTGGATTATCGGTTTGGTTTGGTTTAAACTCAAACCATTCAAGCTGAATAAAACATGAACCAGTTAAATTATGTAAATACATGATTTGGTTTGGTTTGGTTTAACTTTAGTTGAGTTGGGTCGGTTCAGTTTGGGTCTACCTACCTTTACTATATACTACATCTGCTTCACTTAAATAATATTTTAAGATTTATTCAGTTTAAGTGATTTTTCAAAATTTTATGCAAATAGTTAATGTAGTTCTATATTTATTCCCATTTGCGTTTTGAAGTAAGATTTTTATTGGTTATGTGAGTTCGGATCTAGGACAGGAACGACGTTGAAAAGATAGTTAAGGCGATATGAATGTCGTCAAGAAGATAGTTAGGGCGAGACAAACATCGCTGATGAAGAAGGGTGATAACAATGTTAGCAGCACTGTTGAAAACGAGTAGGGTTGCTAGTAGCAGACACAGGTTGCAAGTGAATAGGAGTCTAGGTTGACTTATGCATATCAACTAGCTCCAAGCGTGCAAGCCAGAATCAAAATCAGAAGAAGATCTGTTTTTAAAATTGCTTTTGAAAAAGCTGAAAAACTAGAAAACAAAATTGAACAGATGTTTAGCTTCTCTCAGTGAAGAAGAAAACGAATAGACCCAAGGGTACAAAATTGTTTTTCAAGTTCGATTCATACCACATTTCTCAGGTTCATCAATCAGATAGCACACAGGAAAATAACTCCAGGAAGATTTAGAGATGAAAGAAAACCTTAAAATAAAACATCATAGTTTATATATTTTGAAAGAAAAAAAAAACTAAATGGACACCCTTTTATTTTGCGGGTACATCCGTTTAATAAACGTGATTTAACAAGTCGGCTCTATATTGACCCGCTAAGTTTCATATATAAATAAACGGGTCACAAGCCTAAACATTTATGTCAAGCCTGCTTTGGTCCGCGGGCATTAGATCCGTTTCAACATCCCTAGTTACAACTGGCAGAACTGCAGCTCCCAGATGTGTCCGAGTCGGATAAAAGCATCAGTGATCTATGGATAGCTATAGACGTGAGAGACCTAGAGTGAAGCTCTGGGATCAGGACGAGAATCCATCGTAGAAAGCGGAAGAGAAGAAGCAGCGGAAGGAGGAGAAGTTTCCGTGGAGGTCAATTCTCCACCTGGGATCTTAAAACGACAGCGTAGTAAGGATCTACTGATACGGTTAGGCCTATTTGGGCCCATAATATATTATTTTGTCTAAAACGATGGCCCGTGTAAATCTGCGTGATGAGCACTTTCTGTTTTGTGCCTTGCTCTCGAGTTTTATGGCTAGTACAGAACTCTACTTTCTCTAACCTCTCTATGCTTTTGACTGAGATATATGTTCGTAATGACATGTCAAATCCTGCATAGCTCAATCAACTAGCTTTTGGGTTCAAAACTGAATTTTATCATTCATAATTCCAAGAACACAATCTACGAATTCTCTTCTACATAAATATATATATTCATATGAGATATTCACCTAATGCTTATACTCATCTCTCCAAAGTGATTGCTACGACAGGGGATGACTTTGCACTTGTGATCATCTTTTTATATACACAAGTCAAGTATGAGTTGTTCCAATAATTCATTTAGAATCAGTTCACTAGTCTTAAAGCCAATGCACTCAACCTCACATCTAACGTCTAACCACCAGTTTCCGCGTTTGTCCATGTCTTCTTTAACGATTTGGTCCACCGAGTCCGCAAATTGCAATGGGAAGAGACGACAATAAACCTCTTTCTGAACCTCGTGGACGATGCTCTCACCACTGAATGACAAGACTTGAGTTCTTGGTTTAACAAAGGAAAGCCATTGAGGAAACCTGCAGAATTCGAAGATGAGTTCATTGATGGAGTCAAAGAGGAGCTCATGGTTATGGTCAGCAGCACAAAGCTGACTTGGAGAGAATGGTATGTTGCTGAACAAAGCCGGGTTTAGAATCTGTTCGGATAATTCTGCTTTCAGGTTCATCTCTTCCCAGCTTGAGTCTATTGCATCCAACACTGCTTTGACGTACTTAAACACTGTCTCTTTTTCGTTCATATGAACATATTTTTCTTCAAATTGGTTACACAATGTCTGTCTCTTTGCTTCACCTGATTGATTTTTTTTTTTTTGAGTCAATTGTCAGCTCATAACTAAATAAAAAGTTGTAAATCTTAAGTTGAGCAGTAAGTATATAAAGTTTTTTTTGAAAAACGCATACCTCTTGATGGACTAATTTCATATTGAATGAAGAGGGGCTCAAGAACTAATTTGTATTCATCGGTTGTAGACATATAGTGAGATGGTGAGGCCGATTGTGGTAGGCTCTCTTCATGGGAGCTCTGTTAGAACCCAAAGAAAAAGCAACCATATAAGAATATGCATAGAAACACTAAAATAAATCCAACTAAAATTTTGTAAAAACTAACCTCCTCCTCCTTCTCTACATCAGAAGCTTCTTCAAGTTCTGATATCTCAAAGGTGACGAAGTTGTGGCTGCTATTGGACACCGAAGGGCTGCTACTATCTTGACTTAATGAAGCAGCACTTTCTATCTCTTTGAATAGTTATGCATAATATCAAAAAACACCATTGGTTAACCAACAAATAGTTAGTATGTATCTCAAAATGGGAGGATATATATATTATATAAACAAAAAAAAATACCTGCCAATGTTTCAGACTTCATAAAATTGTCTGAAGCAGATCCGGTAAGCAGAGTTGGATTCTGGTCCCATATTTTTGCAGGGCTCCTAAAAGGGGATGAATACCCTGGAAGCAGTGATACCCTCCTTCCTTGAGCCCCTTCTTCACTCCTTGCCAAATGTTGATCGGAGTCTCCATTCTCAGACAAGAGCCTATGTTTCTCCTTGACGACATGGTGGTGTTGTTGAAACCTCTTCTGAGATATCGAAGTCATCCGCTCAAGAAAGAAATGGTCTTTAGTTGTTGTGGTTGATGATATTCTCATTTTCTTCTTCCCCAGTACTAGTAACCTCTTATTGTCATGTTGTGGTTTATCCTTTTTGAAAGAATGTTTCAGCTTCCTCATCATCTCAGTGAGAGACATATGCATATTCTTACTGGTTTTGTCTCTTCTCACCAAACGCGAATCTTCATGTGGTTGTGATGATCTCTCCTTCTCCTTCTCCTTCTTCTTCTTCTTCTTGCTGAACATACCAGATAGCAACACCGTAACTGATCTCTCGCTTGTCTTTTCTTCTTCTGCAGCATGATCCTTTTCTTTAATTCGCATTTTTTTAGATATAAGAATTGAACAAATATTTGCAATCTGCAATCTCAGATTTGTGTTACAAACAAACAAATAAAGATTATTTAAAAGCCTAAAGTTCTTTGTTATAATTTTGTTGCTGACCAGTCAAAAAATCTTCAGCAAACAAATTGATTGGTTATTGGGTCTTTGTTTTTGTTTATAGAAGAAAAATCTAAATATTATCTACTGTTATGTGACATCTGTCTTTACATCTTTAATGTTTTTATCTGAAGAAAGTATTATATATTGGTTATCATATTTGGATGAAAATAACTAAAGGTTTTTAATAATAATATTCATTCAAAACTTCAAAAAGAAGTAAAATATATTCAAAGACCAAATATAAGTTTCCAAATAGAATTCAATATTGCTTTTGGTACTTAGTTGGAAGAATATGATAGGATTTGATTACCATTTAAAACTCTGAGATAATATACAGTATTAATGTAATTAAAAGGAAAAGAATATGCTAAGAGTTTCTTTATAACTAAGGATTATAGACAAGACGAGGAAAAGATAAAGGCGAGATCAATGTCAGAAAGAAGAAGAAGCACTTGGTGAAATATGTTAAAGTGGGAAATTTAGAAGAAAGAAAAATCAAAGTCTCGAGATTATATATATATAGTTGCATGCAGCATGTGAGTTAATTACATCTTTATCGAGATTTTGTAGATGCATGCAGCAGCATGTGGATAAATCTATCTTTATAGACATTACATAGTTGCATACGACATGGAGGCCGGAGCCTCTGAGTACTATGAGCATAATGCTTTATATATTCGGTCTCACATTCACACTTAAATTTTTTTAAGGTGAATTTTGAAAAGAAACTTCTATCTAGGTTGTGGTTTCTTGATTGACACGGTACCTTTGGGTCTGTTGTTACTTCAGTTGGATTGATCAGAAGGCAACTGAAGAGAGTCACATATGATATGTTGATTCGTTTTCAGTTTAATTTGTAACTAAAGTAAGGTGCTATCTTGTAACTGAAGTAATGCATTATAAGTTTCAAACAAAATATAATAATTATAAACTAACATATTTGGACCCCCTTTTTTCTACATATTTAATACTATTTGCGAAAATTTTACATGTTTATACATTTATTCACTTGTTATATATTTAAGAAGTCAGTATTTTTTATGCATATATTGACTTGTGTTTTTAAATACCACCGGTTGACTTTAATGTGGAAACCTGAAACGGTCAACAAAAAAAAAACATTGAGGGTCACCACCACTTACCAGTGTAGGTCTCTCTTTCTGTCTTTGTTTTCATTTTTTCAGGGGAAAAGAAGACATAAAGAAAGAAAGAAAGGAGATCAGTGGCCTATGGACAATGATGTTGTGCATGTTGCTCTGAAGATGATGTCAGAGAGAGCAGATCCACTATGCTTTGGGCTTTGAGGAACCTTGGTGTCAAGAAAGTCTGTATCCTCCACTGGTTTTATCAGCCAAAAACTGCTTCTCCTGCTGGTAGCTTTCCCCAATCGATTTATATGAATCACATGGACCAATGCTCGCATTTGATACATATTTCTTCTTTGACTTTATTGGAGGCTATCATGTACGAGACATTACATGATTATTTTGACAGATGAGTTACTGAGAGATAAGAAGAGAGGAGCTTGAGAAAGAGAAGAACAAGAAAAAGAAATAAGAGGCTTGCTCTGTATAGCAAAACTTGATGATGTTATATGAGGAAGAAGCAAGAATCTCTTTGAGATAATCTCTGTTACTGTGGCTTAAATCTCAAGTTGAACATTTGTGTGATGGTTACTTAAAACATTTGTTACATTTGCTGTGATGAGTGGACTTCGTAAAAATACAAAACTGTTTTGGTTCTCTGACCTAAAAGAAAACGGCTTAACCCATATACAAAATGCTTGCTGTTTTTCTCTAACTCGGGAAGCTTGTCTGCCGTCATCACTTTCGGGAAAACAACCTGTAGTGTTTATCTTGGCGTTTCTAAAATGACACACGTCCCTTTCTATGGGCCAAGCTAACCACCATTTTACCAAACATGGCCCAACAAGGGTTTTTGCACACGTGAGACTTAGATAAATTAAGCGACGCGTGTACAAACAGACAAATGGGCTTTTTTTGAACGTGGGATGGTACACTGATCTTAGTATGAGGTCGACCACATAAGATTTTTGAATCGTAATTATCTAATGGTTGAACTGTAACATGCCGTCTTGTCGGTACGGTTCACACGGGATTCAATTTAAATTTTTTTAAATTAATTAGAAAATAAGAACATATTGGCTAGCCGGTGATCGGTAGATATTGATGTTACAAATCGCATTCATGTTCCACGCACATGCAAGTTAGCTCAGATGCATAAAACCGGTATTTTTATCTTTATTTAAAGAGATGTCAACTTTTGTGTTGTTGAGGAAAAGCACTTAAACATAAAGAATTTTTTTTTGATCAGAAAACATATAGAAGATTAGCATCATTTTTTTTTTAACTTGTAATGATCAGCAACACACATACAATGATATCCTCTTCATTGTGGTAACTATGTACGAACTTATCTTTTACGTAGTTATATTGTATAATCATTATCTAACACCAAATTATTATTATTATTATTATTATTATTATTAATAATATTTTATACTTTTCACTTCATGTATATAGATGAGTTTTATACAAATTACATTAATTAATAATCACATCAAAACAACATTTTGACAAAAATAAGTGATAATGTAAACCTTGAAATATTTGACAAACATTTTACTTTTGATATTCCAGAATTTTTACACCATTTAAACAATATAGTCACTCATTAAAAAAAAATTTAGTTATAGAAACAAAATAGTCAATCATTGAAAAAATAATAAAATGTAGTTAAAAGTCAGCAAATTATACATATTGGATGGTAATGATTATTATGGTTTAGTGTTTGTTATGCTGTTTTTGTAGTCATCATGACTCCACATGTGTATGTTGTAGAGAATTATTTTGTAAATTAGCATATCATCACAGTTTTGATATAATTGGAAAAGAAAACGTCGTACGGACAAAAGAAATAAAATTGAATGTACGAACAGTAGATGGTCTAAAAAGAAATAAAGATCACGCGTCCCACGCGCAAAAAGGGGAGAGAGTGGTACCAACAAAGTCAAAACAAAACCACCGTTTCACTCTTTTGCTTATCTCTTAAAACGACATTTTTGTTGCTCTCTCTCTCTCTCTCTCTCTCTGGTTCCTTGTACCTTCCTCTCCAATTTTTCTCTCTTCTCTGTTATCTTCTACCTTCACTTCTTCTTCTTCTTCTCCTTAGAAAAATTGGTAGCCATACGAAATTGTGGAGACAAGTATGATCCCACGGAGATCTTTCAGCTGTTTGTGGTTTGTTTTCGGACTGTTGTACGGTGGTAGTTTTGTTTCTGGTGGAGACATAGTTCACCACGATGACTCGCTTCCACAGAGACCTGGTTGCAACAACAACTTCGTACTGGTTAGAAATCTCTTCGAATCAGTTTTGATTAGTTTTATCATTTGATTTTTCAGTTGGTTTGGTGTAGAGAGTTTAGGTGGAATTTTAGGGTTTTGAGTTATCTGAATTAAATCTGTTTGATTGGTAGCCTGTTGACCCTATTATATCTCTTTGCAGCAGATAGGGACATTGGGGTTTATAGAGAGGAAGTTAGGTTTTTATTTTCAGATTTGTTTTGTTTACAGTAGGTAGGTATCAATACTTACTACAAGAGGAGGAGGAAGTCATTGTTGTTGGAACTCGTGTCTCTCTGTCTCTTTGCTTTCTTCATATGCTGCTGCCTAGCTCTTTTGTTTGATCGATTTTGAAATCTTATTTTCTGCATAAAAGCCAATTCAGTTTCCCTGTCAATCTTCCAAACATAATTTTCCTATGGAGTTAGGTCAAAGTCCCAACTCGGGTGGATGGGAAAGAAAAAGAAGAGTTTGTTGGTGTCGGTGCTAGATTTGGGCCAACCTTGGAATCTAAGGAGAAACATGCTACCCTCATCAAACTCGCCATTGCTGACCCTCCTCATTGTTGCACCACCCCCAAATACAAGGTTTCTCATTTCTCTAGTCAGTTCGTTCCTTGTAGATACGTGTGTGTTAATGCTTCCTTTTCTTTTGGTAGCTCACTGGAGAGGTCATTCTTGTTCACCGTGGCAATTGCAGTTTTACCACCAAAACTAAGGTTGCTGAAGCTGCTGGTGCCTCTGCCATCCTCATCATAAACAACAGCACAGGTAATATTCCTTCCAAATTCTAGCTATCCTCCCAAGGTTGAATGTTTGCTTTTTGCAGATCTTTTCAAGATGGTATGTGAGACGGGTGAAGACGTTTTAGATATCAATATCCCTGTTGTTATGCTACCTATTGATGCTGGTAGAAGCCTCGAGGAAACCGTTCGCAGTAACTCCATAGGTAACCTCTTATTCTTCTACCATTCTCTTTTTCTTCACTGTTGTCGTTGACTCTATTTGTTCAGTTACTTTGCAGCTTTATTCCCCCAAACGCCCAGCAGTTGATGTGGCTGAGGTCTTTCTATGGCTTATGGCTGTTGGTACCATTTTGTGTGCTTCTTATTGGTCTGCGTGGACAGCTAAGGAAGAAGCTATTGAGCAAGACAAGCTACTAAAGGTGCATTCATACTATCTTTACATTGAACCTTTTGGCTGCCAAGGAAAATCAAAGTCCTGTATTATAAATATATTGAACTGCAGGACGGATCAGATGAACTTTTACAGGTATCAACCACCAGCTCTAGAGGTGTTGTTGAGATCACCGTGATATCAGCAATTTTGTTTGTAGTGGTTGCTTCTTGTTTCCTCATCATGCTCTACAAGCTTATGTCATACTGGTTTATAGAAGTGTTGGTTGTACTCTTTTGCATCGGTGGCGTAGAGGTAAGCGTGTCATTCTATCACCAGTTGAATTTATAGCACCACTTTAGATTAAAAGTTTTGTTGGTGCTGTCAGGGGCTGCAAACCTGTTTGGTCGCTTTGCTCTCATGGTATGTATGTTTTTTTCGCCTCTTTTTGCTTATATTCGCAGGCTGTTAAAGCAGAAAATAACCGGGACTGACGTTGGATTTTTTATTGTAGTTTCAGATGGTTCCGCCGCATTGGAGAATCATATGCCAAAGTTCCTTTACTGGGTGCAGTCTCATACTTGACTCTAGCCGTTTGTCCCTTCTGCATAGTATCTGCCGTTATCTGGGCAGTTTACCGCCAATACCCTTTTGCTTGGATTGGGCAAGATATCCTTGTAAGCACGCCTTTCTCTCTTAACTGACTTCTGTTTCACTCCCATGTATTATGCCTCTTGTCAAATTTTCGTACAAGACTACCCATGTGCATACGTTCATTGGGCTTGGGTTGACGTATTTATGTCTACAGCTGACAGAAGATCATGTTTCATTTTTCTTACTGACAGGGAATCTCGCTGATAATCACAGTTCTTCAAATCGTCCGGGTACCAAATCTTAAGGTAATACCAGTTTCCTTTCCGGATGCCTCATCTAATAACAGTTTTCCAGTGTGGCTTCCCTAAGACCAGCTTCCTGTTCGAAAATGAATGTTAACAGGTTGGAGTTGTTCTTCTCAGCTGTGGTTTCATGTATGACATCTTCTGGGTTTTTGTTTCAAAATGGTGGTTCCGTGAAAGCGTGATGATTGTGGTAAGTATTGTCTTCATTTCCATTCATGCGCAAGATGTTGAACACCACATACTTCTCTGTCTGCTCCATACTGATGTTTTTTTGAGAGGTCATCCTCCTTTATCGTTTTCTATCATACAGGTAGCTCGTGGTGACAAAAGCGGAGAGGACGGCATCCCAATGCTACTAAAGATCCCACGCATGTTTGATCCATGGGGTGGCTACAGTATCATTGGATTTGGCGATATCATCTTACCAGGACTGCTTGTTACTTTTGCACTGAGGTTGGCTCTTACCTACAATCCCCTCACGCTGTTTCCCATCGTTTAATTAGCAAACAAGAAACCTATTATATCACAGGCCTTCTCATAATTGCAGATATGACTGGCTGGCAAACAAGAGGCTCAAGTCAGGATACTTCCTTGGGACAATGTCTGCTTATGGTCTAGGTATTATATCACAGGTCTTCTCATAACATATCTCTTCTCCTTTCTAAATGATTTATTATATCACAGGCCTTCTCATAACATATATTGCCTTAAACTTGATGGATGGACATGGGCAACCAGCTTTGCTTTACATCGTCCCATTCATACTTGGTAAGTCCTCGATTATGAAACCAAACAGCTAAGACATGAAATCTGAGAATGGCTTTTGTGGAAAATTTGTCAGGTACTCTGATAGTGTTAGGTCACAAAAGAGGTGACCTGAAGACCTTATGGACAACAGGGGAACCCGAGAGGCCATGTCCTCACGTTCGCCTTCAACCTCAATCTTAAAAAGAAACCCCATGGGATCAGATCAGATCATTCTCTAGTTTTATTGTTAATACACAGACACTTGTTAGGTTTATATATATATGTATCTCATCTCACTCCTTACAGAACCAAAACAGACCCCTGCACACGTTTACTCTGTTTCATTTTAACCTCCTTTTCTTACTTTTACGTCTTTCTTATATTCAACAAAGAAAGAAAAAAGAACAGAACGAGTGAGATTTTTTTTATTTTAATTTATATACTTGTCCAATAGTTGAAATATCATTTGTTTTTTCTAAGTACTTTTAGTTTAGATTTTTTAAATCCATTAAAGTACACAAAACAATGAGCTCCACTTAAGTATTTCGAAAGCTACTTAATAATAGTAGTTTCCAGTTATAGGAATGGGGAGAATTGGTTACTGGTTAGTATGGTTGTTTGGTGAGGTTGCCAATGCGAGATGGCCTCCTGCCCATGCTAGGGCCACCATACAATGGGTCAAATGAATTTCCATCCATCATGGATCGGGCCGTTAGATCGATGGTGACAATTTTAAGAAACCCAAATCCGCCGGTGCTAATATACTAGGCTATTAAAAACAATAAATATAAGAGAGACCAAAGCTAAAACTAAAGACCATGGAGCTGCTAGATCTGGTTGTCATAGCCCTCATCCTCGCATGTACTCATGGACGAAACAGATTGTATAAAGTAAGCATCTCGATCTGAGTTGCTAAAGGGGTGATAGCTTCTTTTCAGACATAATTGATATTCTTCTATTAATCAGAATGTCAGGGAAGAGGTAAGTATAAATCCACTTCAAACAACATTCCAAGCTATTTAATGATTTTGTTGTAGTTTTGCCAAAACTAAATGTGTAACTCACAAACAGATATCAAATGGCAAGAAGCTTAAGTTTTCAAATATTATGTATTTGGCTTACAATAATATATATATAATATTGCTGGCAACCGTCTTTTTAGTAGTTTTATTCAAATGATATAAAGAATAGAGGAGTAATAATTTGGAGATAAAGAGTTTGAGTAGTAAGTAACCCAACTCATCAATGGGAATCCTGTATAGGAGTAAGTGGCATTTTGCCACCGTAGACGTCTGGAAGTTGAGTTTCGTCGATGTCTTCAAGCAGAGTGGGAGTCAGTTTCTTGTTATCCACGAAAACAATCTGCTCTCCACAAAACAAAATGTAACAATCTAATTAAGTCTTAAAACAACACATAAGAGGTGGTGTTTCTGTGAATGGGCTAAATATATTTTACCTTTTTCTTGGTGTTGGTGTCGACAAACGGGTAAATGACCTTCCATGCGGTCATGAAAATGTAGGGAGCACGAACAAAATAGAGTTTATCTAGTCTCTCTGGATAGCAGTCCTGATCAAATGACAAAAAAAATAACGTTCAATTATTGCATATCAATTTGTGAAAAGGGGAAATGTTATTGCAAGGACCACAATTACAGAATCGATAGTTTTAGGTAGTTCGGCAGTATTTGCCAAAAAGGTATTATTATTAGGGAGTACTTTTATTAGTTGGGGTCTACGTCTTTTATTGTTGGTCCTTGAATCCCCAAGATTTCAGGATACAATAAATTCATCTTAAAGTTGGCAAAAGACAATGTTTTATTTTTTGTTATATGCAAACAAACCCTTAATTATAATAGCATTATATTTGTGTGTGTGTTTGGTCAGAGGGGAATAGAGAAAGTGTTGTTACCTGCAATATGGAAAGAGCAGCAAGGTAGCCACGGATGTCACAGTTAGAATATCCCCACCCTTCCAGATCTACTATCGCTCTGAATTTTTCTTCACCTCTTGGCATTCTTTATTATATAAATAATAAATTGCATTAGAGGCATATGGTTTGATTTAACAATCACTTCAAAAAAAAATTTGGAAAGTTCATAAATGGATATTAACCTTGCACATATCTTCTTCAGCGAGTAGACTACAAAACCTGCCCGAAGAAAAAAAGATAAAGTGAGGATGGCATGATGATATGTAAGAAGATAGGGGTTAAGTGGTGTGGGAGACTCACGCTTGAACTCCTCAGGGTTGCCTTTGGAAGGGTTGTGTCTGTTGCCAACGATAACAAGGATAGGACGACCCTTCTTGTCATGTCCCTGCATGCATACTTTCTTGTGAGACAGATCATTTGCAATCTCTGATTCTGGTATGTGTCCCTTTGGGAGAACAGTTTTTCTCCAAGTTAGGTACTTGAGGAATAGCGCTGAAGCCTTTTCAATGTCCATGTCACGCGCACGTAGAAACCGCCTGATCATCAGGTCATCCACTTCCTGCCCCGCAATTCAACGACATTCAATGTAAGGAGACAACAACAACAACAACAACAACAACAACACACACGAAAAGAAACAACTGTTTGTTTTTACGACTAAGTCAACCAAAGATAAAAGGAGTAAGAAAAATAAGTCAATTCAACACATTTGTGAACCTTGGTGGAGGGATCTTGTCGGTCGCAAAGAGCTCTCATAATGCCAACTTTGCTCCTCTCCACCTCATCTTCGATCAACGGCTCATTCTCGTGCTGAGCTTCAGCTACACTCTCCACCACCACCACTTGTTGCTCCTTTTGATCCATTCTGTTTTTCTAAAAAACTCGAGATTTTGGGTGGAGAGAGAGAGAAAGAGAGTGGATCTTGATCATGGCAAGTTGAAGGAGGGATAAGTAGGCATTCAATACGGGTTGGGCTCCTCTCCCCGTCGACGTCGACACTCAACCTACTCTCTTCTCATTTATTAATTAGACTTGTTCGTTCAAGTAACACTCACTCTAGGAATAAGACCATCTCGCTCGCCATTCAAACTCACTAAAACATTGGGTCTCCCTTTGGGCCTTTTACTCTCACATTCATTTATATCAAAAGAAGAAGACTATCGGCAGCAACACTTTTTTTCTTTTGCTTGTTAGGCCCAAAATGAGCCTGTTTACAACCATGACATAATAAAACTATTATAGCTATTTAATTCTCCGAGTTGTCAAATGGTTTTATAATAGAAATCCTGAGCAACATGGGGGGGTAGGTATGTCTGATGATCTAATGAAATGAAAGTAGTTTTATGTTATCTTAATAAACTCAACGATATTAAAACAATTACAATTCACGATTTTTTTAAAACATGTCGTATTAGTTGTAATATCTTCCCACATGTAAACGGATCCCCCCCCCCCCCCCTCTCTCTCTCTCTTCGTTGCAGAATAGTAGCTAGTAGTTGTTTAATCACTCAATCAACGGATCCGCTCGGTTGTCTTTATATTGCATTGTACCAACCTCAAGTTACAGCTAGCTTACACATGTCTCTTACTTCAAATCAAAAAAAATCATTTTGCTTAATGAGTACTAATAATGACAATTTTTGGGTTTTAACATAACAGACTGTGTTACAAAACAACATAAAAATCTAATAGTATCTGTTTGTTTGGATAAATGGATTTGAAAAATAAAAAAAATAAGTGGGAGCAGAGAAACGAACATGTAATCACAGAAAAGCTAAATACATTTCTGAGCCGTGTTTTTTTTTTGTCGACTCCATTTCTGAGCTGTTCAGTCTTTGTAGAAACTAGACTCCAAATTTACTTTTGTATGCATTACAGAGTTGGACTACCATACCATGGAGGGATGGACTTTCAATATATTAAAAAAAGAACCTCAGATTTACAATTTATACATTTTTGGTCGTTAGTAAAGGTAATACTATAGTAGTACAAAATAAATTTGAAAGTTATTCGAGGCCCGGCACAATAGTCCAGACGATTATGTTTTTCATAAAGAACCTCAGATCTACACTTCTTCCCCTTTTTTTTCCTCTACAACGGTTGGAAGCAAACTTTTAGTTTAGTAGTTTTTCAGAATATAGTAATAGGTAACATGAGAACTTTTAGCGTGGGGGTTATATACCTTTGTTACATGATTTAAAAAATGAAAACATAATGTCATGACAACTAATCGCGTAGATTAAAAAGATATAAAGAAGGTCATCGTTATCCACGGATGATTCCCTCCACCTATATTATTTTCATTTTTAAAAACAAAAGTTAGAGACGTTAGACCATGATTATCCATGTATCTTAGGAGGGTCCTTAAAGAAAAGGACCCACAAAAACCTAAGATATATCTCTAAAAAAACTCTTAATTAAGAGTTGTATCTTGTATTGTTCACAGGCCCCACTGACACGTGACGACCCGTGATTGGTTTTTTTCTAATTTTTTCTAAAAAAAAAAAAAAACAGAAAAAAAAGAGTTAAGATACCTGTGAGGTATCTACCCATAATCATGTCCTTAATAAGCGACTCTCTCTCTCTCTCTCTCTCTCTCTCTCTCTCTCTCTCTCTCTCTCTCTCTCTCCTCTATAAGAAGACCACTCACTATCCGTTGGGGAAGGAAAAGCTCAGAACTTTAACGTTCTTCTAGAGAGAGAAAAAGGATAAAATGGAAGGGAAAGAAGAGGATGTGAGAGTGGGAGCGAACAAGTTCCCAGAGAGGCAGCCTATCGGGACATCGGCTCAGACGGACAAGGACTACAAGGAGCCACCACCTGCGCCGCTGTTCGAGCCAGGGGAGCTGAGTTCGTGGTCGTTCTGGAGAGCAGGGATCGCAGAGTTCATAGCTACTTTCCTATTTCTTTACATAACGGTGTTGACAGTGATGGGAGTGAAGAGAGCACCAAACATGTGTGCCTCTGTCGGAATCCAAGGCATTGCTTGGGCTTTTGGTGGCATGATCTTTGCCCTCGTCTACTGCACTGCTGGAATCTCCGGTAATAATAATCTCCTTTCTTCTTCTTTTTTTCTTCTCAAAAAACATAAAAATATTCTCTCTTCAATGGACAATACTCTTGTGTGTTTGGCTGATAAAAATAGTTTCTTTCAGAGAAAAGTTTTCGAATTGTTAACGCGGGTTTGTATGTATGTTTTCAGGTGGACACATAAACCCAGCGGTGACGTTCGGACTGTTCTTAGCTCGGAAACTTTCTCTGACCAGAGCTGTTTTCTACATGGTGATGCAATGCCTCGGAGCCATCTGCGGCGCCGGTGTTGTCAAAGGCTTCCAGCCAACGCCCTACCAAACTCTCGGCGGCGGAGCCAACACCGTCGCTCCTGGCTACACCAAAGGATCCGGACTTGGAGCTGAGATCATAGGAACCTTCGTCCTTGTCTACACCGTCTTCTCGGCCACTGACGCCAAGAGAAGCGCACGTGACTCTCACGTTCCGGTAAATTTCAAGACAACAACCCCTTTCCTTTTGTTTTGTGTCTTAAATTAATGATATTAAATCTGGAATTTGGCAGATATTGGCTCCACTCCCAATCGGATTCGCAGTGTTTTTGGTTCACTTGGCGACGATACCGATCACGGGGACCGGAATAAACCCAGCTCGGAGTCTAGGAGCTGCAATCATCTACAACAAGGACCACTCTTGGGATGACCACTGGATATTCTGGGTGGGACCATTCATCGGAGCAGCACTTGCGGCTCTCTACCACCAGCTTGTCATCAGAGCCATTCCATTCAAGACCCGATCCTAGATTCCCATTCATCTCATCTCATTCCCTTGTCTTTTTTATTTTGTAATTGAAGTTTACTCTTTCATCTTCGTTTGTATTCGGAATATTTTGACATGTGATGTGATGCATTGTTTGTTTAATGAATTTGTTTTGAGTTTCCTCTCTCTTTTTTCTTTCTGTGTGATGATCTGTTTAGTTCATTTCTCATCATTGTTTTAGGCTTTAGTTGGGTTTAACTTAGCCCACATACGTTAAGGCCATTTTACACATTGGACTTCTTTTGGGCTCATTAATTTAGCGTAGTATTGCCCTTTTCTTTACCTATCATAAGATTGAGAACATTTGGATTCTACAAATTTTATTCTCATCCATCCAGAGTGTTAGAGCATAATTATTGGGAGCTCTTAAGAAAAATTTTTGCACTGTTTACAGATTTCACTGACACGTGGTGACTTGTAATTGATTCATTTTTCTTAAAAAAAATCAGCAAAATAAAATAAAATAAAAATTCCAAGTGGGATCCAGGGTTATATGCTCTAAGAATCAGCATTTTTTTTTGAATGATAAGAAGCAGCATTACATAAAATAGTCTTAGAAGATGTATGTTTTTTTTTCTCAAGAAATTAGTTTAAGTCAGAAGAGAGTCATTTGTATTGTTCCGATCGATGGCCAACCAAAAGCTCACTGAAAACATTTTTCTAAATTTTATTACTTATTCAAGGGTCAAAACAATAATCCGATTTTTTTCAGTAATAGGGAGTATTTTTCCTTAGGTGGGATGCTGGGATCAAAGGTGTTCCAACGGCCAACCATCTCTGCCACTTTATTAATATAGATTGATATCATTGACCATGTTACAAGAAAGTTCTTATTATTCTATTATTTATTAGGAAAAATAAGAAGAAGACTCAAAGCTCGCTAAGAAAAAAAAAGTAAAAATATGGTTCGTAGACATTCTCAAGAAAATAGCAGAAAAAAAATTGAAACCATTTCAGTTGTATTTGTATATCTAACTCGATGCACTACTGTAAGCTAAAGATTAATTATAAGAAAAAAACAGTTATTGCATGTATACACTAATACACATATAGTCATTGACACATGGGTAAGCAGTATATACACACATAGCCAACAACTATTTCAATAACTCGCTCAACTAATTATACGGGGGCCGTCTATTTATTTAGGTGAGCTACTCAAGCTAATTTATTTCGTGTCAATCAACAAAATAAATAAAGCCCTTCTTTTGGTCGCCTGACTTAAAAAAAAAATATTTACAAAGTGATCCACCATTAATAATACTCACCCCAATTTTCATTATATTTAAATACTAATGTAATAGCCTATAGGACAAATTTTTCAAATATTTTTTGAAGTTTTTTTTGTCACCAATAGATCTTAAAAAATGACCAAACTATATTTTCTTATTTTAAAATTTTTAATAGTTTTTCAATTTTTTTAATTTTTAATTTTATTTTCAAAACTTCATCTCATAACTCTAGACACTAATCTGAATTAATTAATCTAAAGGGTATAAATATATATTTACACAATTTAATAAAATTTATTTTAATCATTTTTTTCTTAATATTTTAATAACAAAAACTTTATATTGTAGCCTTATATTAAAACTAATTACATACTGAACTATTAGTCTATTACTCATAGTAAATCTAATAATCTCTTCGTTTCTAAAATATTCATGTTTTAGAAAAATAATTATGATAAAAAAATATTTTTTTTATATTTTTAATACGTTAATTAATAGTTAATTGTAAATTTTAAAGTGTTTATTAAAATTTTAATGGTTAAAAATTGTAGTGAATAATTAACTATGAAAATTTTGTATTAGAAACTAAAATATTATATGTTTTTTTAGTTAGAAAATTTTAAAAGATACATTAATTTAAAATAGAATGGAGTAACATAAATCATAAAAGATATTTATTGCAATGTGAAATTTTAAAACTTTTATGGGAGACAAAGTGAGAATTAGGGTTATAATTGTAAGAAAAGGATAAAATCGAAAAGAGGTCATATTAATTGGAGTGATAACTAAATTGAACCGTCAGTTGAGCGATTAACCACTTGAAAGAGCGCATTTAAAACAGAGACCCTTCCCTCTCTTTCTTTCCCAAATTAACAAAAAAAGAGAGAAAGAAAATGTCTCCGGCGAAGAAGAAGAGCCGAAGCTTTCCTCCGATAAGTGAGTGTAAAAGCGAAGGAGAGTATGATTCGATCGCTGCAGATCTCGACGGGACTCTGCTGCTCTCTCGAAGCTCCTTCCCTTATTTCATGCTCGTCGCCATCGAAGCAGGTAGTCTCTTCCGTGGACTGATCCTCCTTCTATCTCTCCCGATCGTCATCATCGCTTACCTCTTCGTCTCGGAGGCTATCGGGATCCAAATCCTCATCTTCATCTCCTTCGCCGGCATTAAAATCCGCGACATCGAACTCGTCTCTCGCGCCGTTCTTCCACGGTATATATACATCTCCATCTGATCTTTTTGGAACCTCAGTGAGATTTTTAATTATTATGAATAATATAATAGGTTTTACGGGGCGGATGTGAGGAAGGACAGTTTCGAGGTATTCGATAAATGCAAGAGGAAAGTGGTGGTCACTGCTAATCCAGTAGTGATGGTGGAGCATTTCGTTAAGGATTACTTGGGAGGAGATAAAGTTTTAGGAACAGAGATCCAAGTGAATCCCAAAACTATGAGAGCCACTGGGTTTGTGAAGAAGCCTGGTGTTCTTGTTGGAGACTTGAAGAGACTAGCCATCTTGAAGGAGTTCGGCGACGATTCACCCCATATTGGCCTCGGTGACCGCTCCTCCGATCACGATTTCATGTCCATCTGCAAGGTACCTACGTCCACTCTTCATATTATCTCTTTTTTTTGAATCGTTTAAACTTTAAACAACCGATTTAGATGAGTAATTACTTCAAAAACCTTTCGTAATCAAATAAATGCAGTAGGACCTATTAGTTAATGCCGCGTTAAGGGTTCACATGATCTAGTGGGATAATAACATAACTTTTCCATCCAGCTTCTTTTTTTAAAACATTAACAGCCTTCACATGATCTATTTATGTCCAAATGATTTACTTACTTTCTATGTCTATGTCTAGTAAACACATTCATTGATGGACACAATCTAGATTAATTAGCATTCAAAAAAAAAACTTGTATGCATATGTATACGTGGAATGCAATAAGTTTCAACTTACAAAAGTAGATGGATAGAATATAAGTAATAGTTTCATAAATGCTTCCAACCTATTACCAACTACCATCCCCCACATAAGTTGGATGGTCCATTTAATGACCGATCCCATATGTCAACATTCCTTCTTTTTTTTTTTAATTTCTCATATACCCTGTAACGTTCAGTATTTTACCATATTTTCTTACTACAATAGTGAAACTTTGGAATCTCTTATATGATTGGTAACGAGTTGCTTCTTCCAGGAAGGTTACATGGTGCATGAGACCAAATCAGCCACAACAGTCCCCATAGAGCGTCTCAAGAAACGCATAATCTTCCACGACGGTCGTCTAGTCCAACGTCCCACTCCTTTAAACGCCATAATCATTTACCTTTGGCTTCCTTTCGGCTTCATGCTCTCCATCTTCCGTGTCTACTTCAACCTCCCTTTACCTGAACGCTTCGTTCGTTACACTTACGAGATCCTCGGTATTCATCTCACAATCCGCGGCCACCGTCCCCCTCCTCCTTCCCCCGGCACACCCGGTAACCTCTACGTCCTTAACCACCGCACCGCCCTTGACCCCATTATCATCGCCATTGCTCTCGGCCGTAAGATCTCTTGCGTCACTTATAGTGTCTCTCGCCTCTCCCGGATGCTCTCGCCCATCCCTGCCGTCGCTCTGACCCGAGACCGTGCTGCCGATGCTGCCCGCATGAGAAAACTCCTCGAGAAAGGTATTTGTAACACCATTCGTTATTACTATAAGCAGAGTGACTCTGAATCTTTACTAGAAAATTGGTTTGATAATCCCATTAGGTCTAGTCTGGATATTTAATATTATATTCTTTGTGAAGAACGAGATACCTTTCGTCTTTATAAAAGTAGAAAACAGAGCATCTCTTTGAAGTCTTTTACTATATTTGCGACAGGTGATTTGGTGATCTGCCCTGAAGGTACGACTTGTAGAGAACCGTATCTACTGCGATTCAGTGCTTTATTTGCAGAGCTAAGCGACCGAATTGTACCTGTGGCCATGAACTGTAAGCAAGGGATGTTCAATGGAACAACAGTCAGAGGTGTAAAATTCTGGGATCCATACTTCTTCTTCATGAACCCTAGACCTAGCTACGAGGCCACTTTCTTGGACCGTTTGCCTGAAGAAATGACGGTGAACGGCGGCGGTAAAACTCCAATAGAGGTGGCCAATTACGTTCAGAAGATGATCGGTGGAGTATTGGGGTTCGAGTGTACTGAACTTACAAGGAAGGATAAGTATCTTTTGCTTGGAGGCAACGACGGGAAGGTTGAGTCTATCAATAAGAAGACAAAGGAGTGATAAATCCAGCTAGTCCTATTTTACTTGGGAATGAAGTTACGTCTTACGCGATTACTTTTTAATGGATTGTTTTGTTGGAGGAAACTATTTAGTTGAATATGCATTGGAATATTGGATAATGAATTACATTTAAATCAACGTACCGTACGTACATGCAGTTTCCTATTTTTCCCTCATCTTTTTGAATGATTAGTAATATACTCTAAAATATATTCACTTTCAAATTTGAAAGACAAAGAAATAAAGTCCAGTAGAGTTTATGGATACGTTGTTTCCCATTGTAGTTTTGTTTGTGATCAAATTTTCCTCGATCTTAATAAAATAGTACTTGCAGAAAAAGAAAATTCTCAATCATGACTTTTGAATTGGGATAATATTAATATACAAGTGATTGGACATATAGAATATGGTAACTTTTCCAATACAATGCTAAGAAACTGAACTCTAATTGGACTCAACAAAAATAAGTTGCTCCTAATATGCATATGCAAACCTTTTAAAAACTAAAATTCGAAGAACTGTGTTCGTTTTTTTTTTGTTCACTGACTGTGTTCTGTTGTTATGAATAAAAAGTAAAAGAAGAAAGGAGAAGAGAGCTAGTAAGAAAGATTATGAGAAAGTATAAATGTGACGTCGGGAATACTTTCCTGGATGATGGTGACTATGATGGGACACTTGGAAAAAGTGGGGAGGCTCAAAGACGCCGGGTGATGGAATGGAACGAAGTGAAAGGACATGACCACAATGGAGCTAGGTGGATATAAGTTCCATGATCATTTGAAATAACTTACCAACTAAACTAGTTATATATAATTTCGTTATATGCTTACACTTTCATATTCAACAAAAACCATTTTTTCTTATTTCTGTCCAACATGTTTTTTTTCCGTTGGAACAAAAAAAATGTGTTTATAAATCAGAGACGTTGTCGGCTTTAAGCCACCGTGTCTTCCGTATTCAAGTAAACGGCGACGCCGTCACATTGACACCGTCACTCTTCGCCGCCACCACTAGGCTCTTGATGGTTCCTTCGAGTTCCCTCTTATGCAGATTAACCAAAAGTCCCTTCTTCATAAAAAGCGTCAACGACATCTTCTGCTCCACTTTGTGTCCTGGAACCACCGTGATCCGGTGACGTAGAAGCACCGCCGCCGCGATGGTCTTCATCTGAAGATACGCCAGATCTTTTCCCAGGCAGATCCTTGGTCCTGCGTTGAACGCCACGAATCTATATTGATCGTGGTTTATGAATTTCCCGTCGATAGCTGAGATCCATCTCTCCGGGATAAACTCCTGACAATCTTCTCCCCAACTCGACTTCATCCTCCCCGCCGCGTATATCGAGTAACTCACCGATGATCCCGCCGGTACGAATGTCCCGTCTGGTAAAACGTCGTCGTTCTCCACGTGCTTCGAGTCTTCCGGCACCGACGGGTAAAGCCTCAGCGTCTCCGAAAGCGCCGCCTTCAGGTATACCAGTCTATCGATTTCCTCAAAACCTAACGGCTCCTCCGTCCATGACGCGGCGTTCTCAGTGCCACGCGTATCGATCAGAACGGAGCAGATCTCACGGACGATCCTATCCTCGACTGTGGGATGCATCGTGATGAGCCAGAAGAACCAGCTCAGTGCAACTGATGACGTGTCACGTCCAGCTAGGATAAAGTTAAGCACGACGTGTTGGAGGAAAGTGTCGCTGTATGCTTCTTTCTTCTTCATCATGAAACGCGAGAGGAGATCGTCGTGTCTATGGGCCCCACTTTCTTGCTGACTCATCAGTTCCTGCTTACGTGTACTTATGACCTTGGCTAAATATCCATCCATTTCTTCCAGGCTTCGGCTCAAACTGACTTCTAGGCCCAGTCCAAGCCATTTCTTCAGCTTCCACATAAACTCCGGCAAAATAAACCTTTGAAGCGATGCTTCGGTGGCTCGGTCGAAGGCCGTGGCAAAGCTGTTCTCGGGAAGCCCTGGCGCGCATGTTTTTGTGTCTTTACCGAACGCCAATCCGCAAATGTTATCGAATGTGAGCCGGAGTATCAAGTCCTGGAGATCAACCGCCTCGGCTTTGGCTTGGGCCGATTCTAGTATTGGACAAAACCGGAGCTTTATTCCTCGGTTCACCCACCTACCCATGGCTTGCCGCAATGTTCTGAACCATAAATTTACAGTACAAACTCAGTATTAAGATATTAGTTAACCGAAGATAAGATAACTAACGGTTCCATTTGATGATATTTATCTATATATTAAAACCGTGAAGGCTGTACCCTGATGGATTGGTTCGATTATTTAAATTAATGTAAAACCAAAAGTTAAACACATATAAAAAGAAGGAATGGATTTGCCGAATATACATGCATGATGGCTTTGAGAAAATTAGTATTAAACCGAGCGGTATATTAGGTTACCTTGTTGTGAATTCGAGAGCGGCTGTTTTGCGTTGGAAGAGCCAGGTGTCACCGTCGGAGTTGAAAATACCTTGACCGAGAAGGTCGTGGAAGACGGATTGCCATGTGGGACCCTTAGGGTAATTATCGAACCGGGTCTTGAGCATGTGTTCAAGATTCCTGGGGTCACACGTGACAGTCACGAGACCTTGCTTCCTTGCCAAGAAAGGCACTGCACAGATACAAGTCTGGTAAGTTCCGCCGCACGCACGGAGGTTCTCGGTGATCCATTCATGCATCCTGTCACGCTGCTCTATCAGACCAGGGAGACTGCCCAATACAGGCCACACACGTGGACCCTTTAGCCACCGTGAGATCCTCTTGAACCATAGCCAATACGCTGCAACGATCGCTACAAGAAGCATCACACTGGATATTTCCATATGGCTCTTTTGATTAATATTTCCCGGGAGAAATGTGAATGTAGTGATTGAGAAAAGATGAAGTTGAATGGGAATGAATGAACTTTCCGGGGTAATTTATAGGGAAGAAAAGAGCTTCTCTTACTTATTTACAATCTGTCACTCGTAACCATCAGAATCAAACACTCATTATGATTTTGGCGGTTCTCGTTGAGTTATACTATTTGGTTGATGTCTATAATGAGAGGTTTTTCAGTTTTGGATATCAAGACGTGGTAAAGTGGTGTGTTTTATGCTTTGCTAGTACCTAATTTTGCAGCCAAAGAAATAGTTTCATTTAATGACCATTTATAGATTGTGTTTCTTATGTAGCTGCGTGGTGAATTAAATGGGATTAGTTGAGAACATAAGGCACAAAAAGATGGTAGGGAAAAAGAAGAAAAACTCTTATTTTCTTTTAATAATTTAGAAAGTTTAGGGCTAAACGTTAACACATGTTTGGTTTGCTGCTGAGATAGGTTTTAAGATCTAATATCTTTTATAGGTACAGCTACAAATGATATTTTTTTTTACTTTTTTTTTGGTTTCGTTTATTTATAGTTGTTTCTGTTTAAGAATATTTGGTTTGTTTTACAAAATCAAATTAATTTCAAATTGAAGAAAAGCTAATATCTAAATAAATTTCTTCTGATCTGCTTAAAATTTCTTCTAGCTGGAATTTTTTTATTAGGTTGACAGTTATTATGATTAATCTATGTGAATTTTATGTTTTTGTTTCAAAAACTTTTAAGGTCTATTTTAGATTATATTATACTGCATGAGTAAAATAAAATTTGAAAGTAAGCTAGGTGAGAACTCACGTATGCATATGGTTCAAAAGAGATCTTTTACTTTTAACAAAATTACTCATTTTGGGTTATCTGTTTGAGGATTTGGTAAGCAGCTCAAGACCTAGACTAGTATTTACTTTATGCAAACACTTCTCTGAGTTTCTCTCCTCATTAAGCCAACTAGAAACACTTCCTTTGTGACACTATTTTGACTTTTTGGTTTCTCCTTTTAGTGCTTCTTTATAATGGATTGTTACTGATGAAAATACTCAATTGTAAACCAAAGACTGAAAAATATAGTGGGACATGGCACCGGAATATTAGGCACCAAGAAAAATGTCATTGAATGGGATGGAAGTCAAAACTCAAAAGGGGTTATGCTGACTTTTGTTACTCTCCAATATTGTAAGTGCATCTTTAAATTTGGAGAATTCTTGTTTTCCAACAGATCATCAAACTCTCGAATTTCAAGGGTGTAATTAGTAAAACTATAATATTCATATTCAGACTACTAAAACACTGTTTATTTTCATTTATTCTTTTTAGTTATGTAACTTACGTATAGTTGTATATATTAATATTAATTTTTGTGTCACTTTAATTATTATAAAATATATTTTTATCCAATATTCAAATATATTTTACATATATATTAAATTAAATTAAATTATCTAAAATATAAGTATTATGTATATGTAGTTAACCATTTTGTAACTCTTTTTCTAATTGGTATATTTTTAAAAATATTTTTAAATTTTTTTGGTAAAACTAAAATATTTATATGAAAATTTGTTAATGAAGTTTTTTGTTGGAGATGCTTTAACTGGTAGTATTGATGTTTTTTTCTGGTTTTAACATCATTTTGTCTACTAAAATGGTTTTAACATCATTTTACTGCTTCATATACTGATATATCGTGCGTGTGTGTATATGTCATTTTACCCTGTTTTGATGATTTTACTAAACTTTCCAATAAACATTAATGTGATAATCAAGATCGGTTTATGTTGTGTAGTCCCTGATAAATTATGTAGAAGAATCGTAGTAACTTAAAAAAAGAAAAGAACAGTGGTTTGTGCTTTGTATTAAATGGAACACAAAGGTACGTAGGTGTATGATAGTGAACATTAGATGGCTTGCTAACCTAACAATTATAGAAAATAATTTATCAATCATAGTTGACTCTTTAATTATTGTTATATCTAAATTACTAAATGAGACAGGATATCTTTGTTATATTATATGGAATTGCAAAATTTATTTACTATAAGATAAATATGTCTCTGATCAGCTCTTGCACTATGTATGCTGATGTATTTCACCGACTTGCGGAGCTTACAGCATGAATACATGTCAATAATAATGTGACATATCCTCAAAATGTATCTACTACTTAGTTTTGCAAGCAAAACAACTGTCACATAATATCAATCTGAAATAAAGTCATTCACCAGCTGAAGCTAATAGATTCAAACTGGAGATTCTCGGGCGCACGAAAGGAGCATATCTTTGCAACCTCTTGTCTCATCTTCCTCGGACCACACACAAGAACTCCCACGCTCGAACCTTTTAAACCTACTAGAAGCTCTGCTTTCACACAATGAACAGAGTAAGAACTTGGAAAAAGTAAAGATACTCTGCAGTCTGATATGATACATGTATGAATATGTTATATAATAAAATCTTTAAATAGACGTACTGTTAAGATTAGGCCTTTCTCCGTAATGAATGCTGGTGGATTGCGACAGCAACTGTTGTGGCGAGCTTTCGGTCTCCAACGGAGACAAACCCTCGACGGCTTGGTCATTTTTTGTATAATACTTCTTTTTGTTATACAATACAGCGATTGAAGACGTAGCCACCACGCTAACGGAGATTGCTAGAAGGTAAATGGTAGATTTATAAGCCGATGTGTACTTATTCAATCCTTGATCAAATGGGTATATCGTGATGATTCCGATGATGATAATAAAGATGATGAATGAAGAAGAGAGGATGGTGGCGAGACAGAGCCATGAGTTGGGTCCAAGGATGGGTGAGATGGGTTGGTCTGAGACATGTGGTTTGAAACAGAGGGGCTTGATGATGTTCTTGTTGCGAGTTGATGCTGTCTCTCGGGTGACGAAGGCTTTGATCTGGATATCTAAAAACGAGGAGATCTCACCGGAGATGGGCAAGATTAGGGCGAGCATGGAGAGGTCAGAGGAGTTCTTAAACGCACAGATTAGAGTCATTTTGGGGATTTTACAAGTCCTAGATGAGCTTAAGTAGATTAGGTCACGGATTATGGAAATGAACGGTGTAATCCCACTGCCTCCACTCACCATAACCAGAGAGTCATGTCTATAAGAAAAAGAAAGAAAGAAGCATTAGATTAGTGTTACTTGTCATGCAAACAAACCTAATGTTGAACTTTCTTTGTCTGGGATTTAGATTATAATTACCGTAAGAAATCAGAGGAGCTAGGGCCGTATGGTCCTTCAATGGAAACAGTGAGGTGGTCGATCTTATCAGAAGAAGAAAGCATCTGGTAAAGCTTAGTGGACCATCTGCCCTGCCCCTTGATCATAACACTTAGCTTCTCTGGTTCGAGTTTACTACTAGAAATTATCGTAAATGGATGCCATTGAAGCTTTGAAATACTTGGTATGTTCACGAACAATATACTCGTCGGGCTATACATCAGCACTGTAATTAATATTCATAAGCATATGGTTCTTGAATGGATGATCAATTGCAAAAGGATAAAACATAGGGATGATTGTAAGATCTCTCACTAGGGTTTTTGGAGAAAGTGAGCTCGACGGTGTCACAGGGAAGGACACGAGCAGAGACTAGCTTGACATTGTTGCGGGATTGGAGAAATCTCAAGAAACGGTCGACCATGAAGATGTAGAAACCGGGTAAAGAGATCAACGAGTAATAGATGCCAACGTGAAAGACAAAGAAGAGCATGAAGACGATGTAGAGGTGGTGAGTGTAGTAGAAGACTTCGAAGAATCTTCTTCTTACTGTCGGAAATGTGGTGGTCCACATTACAAGTCCGGCCACTAAAGCTATCTCTCCGGCCAAGTTCGAGATATCCGTCCTATCCCACTCTAACATCTATTCACAACAACAATAAGGGATATATCCACTATGGATAAAGTAATGAAAAATTAATTTAAACCTTAAAAACTTGTATATGATAACATAGACTAATTACCTGATAGACTTGATTTGTGGATATCCAATAGATAACGTAACAAAGGCCATGGCTGGTGAATAAGATCATGACCAAGTGGCCAAGCCATATATGGTACTTGATGCTTGACTCTGACGTTAGTCCAACTGCAGCCAGCAGCGACGAGCCACGAGCCACTGGGTAGAACAAGAAGGCCAAGCATATGTTCCCGGCTAGACCTAACCGTACTGCTATGGAACGCAGTCTTGCTTCCCATCTTTTCAGTTTTTATGTCATAAGCAAACACATTGTGAATAAAAAGTTTGTGAGCAAATACTACACGTCAATGTTCAATTTGTATCTCATAAAATAATGTTTATAAAAGGCCAAATTGTTGAAAGATATGATACGAGTGATTCAGAGAATTATGGGTCAGTCAATTATATTATTTATTTATTTTGAGTTTCATATTGAACTTTTGACTAAAGTTACACTCTAATTATAAGACCCACATATAAAGTTCCCTTTTAAAACTTTTAAATTTATTTTTCTTCATATAACAATATTATAAGAAAAGCATAATATTCAATTCAATTAACTAAAGCAAAAGTGGTGACTGAATCTACATGATCAATTAGAAAGGATATTGTGTATGTATCTTCTAACGATATATACAAGATAATTACGTTAATTGTCAAAAAGAAACATTTATAAATCTTACATATTATCTCCGTGGAGGACTGCTGTAGAGGTGGGACGGACCGGATATCCGGGGTATTTTAGGATATCCGGATCCGGATTCGGATTCGCCGGATCCGTGATTTTAGTATCCGGATCCGGATCCGCGTCCTCCGGGTATCCGGACTTCGGATATCCGTCTAGATATTGTGATACCCGCGGATACCCGGATTCGGATCCGGATCCGTAAAAATAATTAAAAATAAATAAAAAATATTTTTAAAATATAAAAAAATTAAAAATAATACATAAATTAAATATTTATACAAAATTTATGAATATATATATGAATATAATATTAATAAAATTTAAATATAATATTAAAATAATATTTTGTGTATAAATACTAATATATCAAATATAATTATTAATAAAATTTAAAATTTAATATATTTTAAAAACACGTATCCGGATCCGGATATCCGGACTTAAAAATTAAGATATCCGGATTTGGATCCGGTTTGGACGGATCCAAAATTTTACTATCCGGATTCGGATCCGGGCACTCCGGATATCCTATTTTCGGAGCGGATCCGGGACGAATCTCGGATCGAATCCGGATCCCGGATAATACGTCCCACCCCTAGACTGCTGATTGAGGAGTGATGGTGACAAAAGTATAATAAAAGTAATTGGTTAAGCTCCAAAGAAGAAGAGTAATGAACATCGTCAAGAACATAACCTCGGTCACTGTCACTATCCCTAATGGTCCCTTCACTAACATTGGTTTTCTCAATGCACCGAACTTGTCACTCTTCTTCCTCTCCAACCCTCTTCTAATTTACAGAAAAGAAATAATATAATAAATCACATGTGGTTAATTTAAAAATAATCAGTTGATAGTTTAAGTGTTCAATTACCTATGAAATTGGTCAACACTGGTTTGTTTCTTCAAGTGAAGGTAGATACATCCCAGAAAAGCCAGCAGAATCATCGGGAACATGTAAACCAGAAGATTCACTCCTAGTTAAAAGAAAAACCAATTATATATATATATATATATATTCGATATGCGCATAAACTAACTGGAAACTAGATTAGAGGATCTAACATGAGAAACCTGGTTTCCCGAAAGTAGTCGTTTTGCCGAGGTTGGCACGCATGGATGTTAACCAGATCTTGTAAGTTGAAGTTGGCATCATGATCCAAATCACCATAGTTCCCCCAAGAATCGCCATCGTTAAGAGCTTAATCACCTCCATAGTTACGTCCTTACTCATTTCTCTTAATCCCATGTTACAAGAGATTAGATTCCAAAAGATAAAGAAAAAAAATAAAGCAATAGAGTTTGCAATGGGCAATATAACTAAGAGATAATGAACCAAATAGACTTAAAAAAAAAATTTGTCCTCAAAATAGCACTTAAAAAGAAAAATAATTAAAATAAACTTTATTAAAGTATACAAAATACATTTATATCATTTGGATTAATTAATCTAAATTTATTGTTTAAAGTTATGGGGTGAGATTTTAGAGGTAAGATTTAAAATTAAAAAAAAAAACTTAAAACAATATTAAAAAATATATATTTTAGTCATTTTTCTTAAGTTTTATTTTTGTGACAAAAATTTTAAAAAGTCTATTTGAGAGATTTGACATGTATAAAATCAAATTTAATTATTTTTACAATTAATCTATATTTAAACTACATTTTTCTTTTTATTACAGATTGTGCTAGACTCAAGCGTGTGGTAGACTAGTGGCAGGTCCCGTCCGGAAGGAGATAGTATGCACTATGCACGCTAGTTCGGACTTTCAACTGGTGCGCGATCTGCTCCTCAGCACTTACTTGCTTGTCTTTGGGTCCAAACTAGAGATTAGGGAATAAACCGAACTTCCTGGAAACTTTATGCCCACAAGAGAGAGAGAAAAAAAGAAAGAGCTAAGACCAAAATCAACCCTTAGGGGCTCTTAGGTTTTTTTTTTAAAAAAAAAAAAAAAAAAAAAAAACGGATCAATCACGGGCCGCCATGTGTCAGTGGGGCCCGTAAACAGTGCAATAACCCAACTAAGAACACTTCTTAACTAAGAAATTTAAGAAATAGTTCTTAAAGGATTTAGCGGATCCCACCCTTTGTTCATGCTCTAACTCTTGGAAAAAATCCTAAATGTCAAGTGCCTTTTTCCTGGTTTCATATTGGGAACGTTGGATTCTAACGTTTACTTCTTCTTTTATTTTTCTGTTAAATTAAAAATATTTATTTATTATAATGGTCACCACATATTCAATTTCATTGTCCGTTTTATATTAATATATCTCAGTTATTTAAAGATAGTTATAAGAATAATAACTTATATTAATTTATTAAATAAGAAATAAATTTTATTATTGTATTAGGCGTTCCTAGAAAAAAATATACTATTTTATATCAATTTTTATTAGACTTGTTCATTCAAGGAAACATTGCTGTTGATATGGATTGTAAATTCCCAATAACCAATTACTCTAATTTTTTCCCAGTAAGATTGAACTACATCCGACGACACATGCATAACTAAATTTTATACATCGGAATGCCTCTGTTATAACAGAAAAAGATGATAAATGTGATAATTGAGATTTAAAAAAAAGAGAGTCAATAAGTGCAATAAATAATGTTCACAAAAAAGAAAAGTACAGCAACCTAAATACTTTGGGTTATTAACAAATAATGGGAAGTTGAATAATTGAGAGAGTGTGACTTTCGCACGCGGGTGTGTGTCAATGTCTCTTAGTACACGAATCTTTGCGTGTCGAACTGGTTATTATTTTGTTATAATACAAATATATTATTCACTCAGTTTTATTTTAAGTCACTTTAAATTTTTGCATACAGATTAAAAAAATAATTAATTCTTCATATTTTCTATTAAAAATACAATTATTTATACACCTAATCATATTTCAATTAATATAAAAATAAATTACAGTATAAAATTAATAAATTTTGCATAAAAAATCAAAAATACCATTTATTTTGTAACACAAAAACTTCTCTACAACGACATTTAATATAAGAGTAGTTAGATGCACACAAAAAAACAAGTATAAATTTTTTTCATACTATACTACTCCATCCGTTATGCTTTAAATGTTACTTTAATTTTTTGTACACATATTAAGAAAACAATTAAATTTACATATTTTTATATAAAAACACAATTATCTATACACCTAACCATTTTTCAATCAATAGAAAAAAATTACAATACACAATTAATAAATTTTACATCAGAGTTGAAAACAACACTTATTTTATAACAATTTTTTTCTTTATAAAATAACATTTAATATAAAAGGGAGAAAGTTTAATTCTACTTCTTTCCTTTGCCTTTGATTTTAACTTTTTGTATAATTACTCACTGAGAAAATCTCACATAATTAAACTTCTAGAATATATAAATTTATAAGATTAACCTACATGAATCCTGAATCGAATACAATGAAACAAAAACGCGGAAATATGATATATAAAAAAAAGCAGAAACACAGAATATAAATGTCTATAAATATATGTGTACAAATCGTTAACATATGAACTTGATTTTTTTTCTTTGTTTGATTTATCTAAGAGAAAGCCAAGTAATAAAAGTGCTATTTTGTATATTTTGTAAGTTTGTAATCAAATTTTTCCTTTTAAAGAAAACAAAATATGGTATCTTCCAATAAAGCAATGAAGCCAACTTTAATCTATGTTAAATCATTATATATATATGACAATAAATATTGAAAATGATATTAAATAATCATGAAAGTATATAAAAATGAAATCAAATAAGTAATCACTAATTTCACGTTTCAAAAATAGAATTATGAGTTTTTAAAATAGAAACAAAACACAAGTTTCTATAGTGTTTTTAAAATGAGTTTTTTGAGAAATGTGTTTCCATTGCATTTTTCACAAGTTTTTGAGAGATTTTGATTTCGAAACACTTTTAAAACAGAAACAAACCTCTTAGATGCCTTGTTCGATCTTTTTGAATCTTTATGTGGAAATAAGTAGTGTTGTTGTGGAGTCGTTTGTCTTTTCTCTTTACATATAAAATAGATAAAACTTTTTTTTTAGTAGTAATGCGTTTTAAAATTTTGGTTCGTAAGAAAATGAGTAGAGCTGAGCTAGAGATCATGAATGTAAAGGAAGTTATTAATTTATAAGAAGATTGCATATTTCTCAAAAGGTAGGCATTCAAAACGGGATCTCTGCATCGTTTGCTATAGAATTTCGAATGAACTAAGAAATAGAGACTTATCGGTAGAACCATATTCTATGACTCAAAACAGGATTTTATTATTTTTGCAGCGTTTACAATTTACAAAAGCTACATGCCTCGATTCGAGACCAGAATTGTAAAATATAGAAACGTAAGTAAGGATTACAAACAAAGGGTCTTGTACGTATGGGAGGGTGGGGATTTTCACACTAAAATATTCCCAAAGAAGAAAAACAAAAACCGGAAAAGGACAAACGTAAAGAGGCACAGAATGATAGGTCAAATCACATGGCCCCCTTATTAACTTGCAACCCAAGGAACTTCCACAACAGATAAGCACTCACCAGCTGAAACTGATAGATTCAAAATGGAGATTCTTAGCCAAACCAGAGGAACATATCTCCGCGACCTTTTGTCTCATCTTCTTGGGACCACACACAAGAACTCCCACACTCGAACCTTCCACGTCAAGTAGAAGTTCTGTTCATATACACCAAAACAGGCACCTAATTAATTAGAATAACAATATACATACGAATACGAGATAGATATGGAGAAAGGGTAACGTATATATTACTCGTGAGGTCAGGTCTTTCTCCGTAATGCAGGTTGGTGCACTGCACGAGCGATTCTTGTGGCGAACTTTCGATTTCTCTCAGGGAATTGTTACCGAATGAGGTTGGAGAAGACGTTAGAGATGGAACGTCGACGTTCTGAACCTGTTTATTTTCGATGTTTCCGTACTTTTTCTTGTTCCAAAACATAGCCGCACTTGAAGTGGCCATGATGCTCACACAGATAACTAAGATGTATATGATGGTTCTTGAAGTCAATGGATAGATCTTGTTGGTGTTGTGGTCGATGGGGTAAATGTAATACCTAGTGATGATACCGATAATTATCAAGAAGATGAAGAAAGAGGATAAGAGAATGGCGCCGAGCCATAGCCATGAGTTTGGTCCGAGGATTGAGGAGATGGGTTGGTCTGAAAGATTTGGTTTGAGCCAGAGAGTTTTGAGTTTCTCCGTTGGTGCTTCGCTTCTAGGTTCTTTCTCTCGGGTTATGAAGGCTTCGATTTTGATGGCTATGTCAGAAGGTAGTTCTGTCTGGAGACCGGATAATGGCAAGATAAGATCAAGCGTGGAGATTTCTGAAGAGTTCTTGAACGCGCAAATGAGAGTGATTTTGGGGATTTTGCATTTTTGGTTTTGGCTTGTGGCTATCAAATCACGGATAACAGAGATAAATGGAGTTATACCGCTTCCTCCGCTCACCATAACCACAGCTTCATGCCTAGAACACCCCAAAGAAAACAAAAATATAACATGTGATATCAGCCCAAGCAACCACACTATTGATGTGTCTTTGAGAAAGTAAACTACCTTAAGAAATCAGTGGAAGCAGGACCGTAAGGACCCTCGACAGAGACAGCGAGGTGTTCGATCTGATCAGAAGAAGAAAGCCTCTGGTAAAGCTTAGTTGACCATTTGCCTTCGCTCTTTATCACAACACTTAGCTTCTCTGCCTCAAGGTTGCTACTCGAAGTAATCGTAAATGGATGCCATTGCAACTTGGAAATGCTCGGTATGTTCACAAACAATATGCTCGTCGGACTATAAACCAGCCCTGTTTTAACAAAACAATACTTATATATAAACTAATTGAATCACAATAAGAAGTTGTAAATTATGAGAACTCACTAGGGTTTTTGGAGAAAGTGAGCTCGATGGTGTGGGAAGGGAGAATCCGAACACAGAGAACCCTAATATTGTCACGTGACTGAAGAAACCTAAGGAAACGGTCGACCATGAAGATGTAGAAGCCAGGGAGAGCGATGAATGAGAATGTTATGCCAACGTGGAGGACGAAGAAGAGCATGAAGACGATGTAGAGATAGTGAGTGTAGAAGAAGACTTCGAAGAACCTCCTCCTTATTGCCGGATATGTGGTGGCCCACATTACAAGTCCGGCCACCAAAGCTATCTCTCCGGCTAAATTTGAGACATCTTTTGTATCCCACATGATCATCTGCGCCATTAATTCATTTATTAATTCCACCCTTTTATTACAGTATTTACTAACAAGTATAAAGTGAAATGAAATACGTAAAAGGTTGACCCAAAAAAACCATTGGATTTATCTTGGACTTCAATGCTTTGAGATTCTTTCGGTTAATGAAATAGAATATAGAGTTATTACATTAATCGGATAGTAAGAGTGGTATACGGTTTTCTCAATAGTGAACACTTATCCAAAAACTTCAACCTTAAAATGCGCGCTTCAATTAAATTCTTGTTTTTGGATCAACAATATTAATTGCTTGACCTTCACATCCATGCCATATCAAGACCGAGTATTAAATATTTGACCTCAATAAACTAATAATGATAATAATACTACTTCGTATATAATGTTATGTTCCAATCCGAGTGACGTTGACCGGAAATGATGCATACATTTAGACTTGACTTTATTTACTACTCTCTCTTTCATATTAGGTTTCGGAAATGCTGCATACATTTAGACTTGTTGACTTTATTTACTATCTACTATCTAGTGAGAGGACACAATTATTGGAAGTTTAACCCCGAGCCAAAATCGAGTCCATATATTAACCTGGTTAATTATTAAATAAAAAGATTTGATAGTTAAATAAACAAAGTATTATACCTGGGAGGTTTCATGCATAGAGACCCAGTAAATGATGTAACATAGGCCATGAACGGTGAAAATAGTCAGGACCATATGGCCGAGCCAAATATGGTATTTGATGCTTGACTCCGAGGTTAGTCCCACCACCGGTAGCAAAGACGACCCACGTGCCACCGGTAAGAACAGAAAGGCTAAACATATGTTTCCAATCAGCCCTATCCTTAGCGCCGCTGACTCCAGCTTGGCTTGCCACCTTAATTCATCATTTTAAAAAAAAACTTAACTATCGAAATTCGAAACACAATTCTTTCAAAAAAAAAAAAACTATCAAACACATACTAAACTGTCTATATAGTTATCTTGATCTATAACTTTATTTGATCCAAATGATTCTGTATGTGAATTATCATGGAATAAAGCATGATATATATAAGATATTCCAAAAAAAAATCATGATATAAGTATTTTAGTAATGATCAGTCTAATAACATTCATTTGTGTTTTCATAGTTTTTTCGATAACAATAATAATAGTTTGTTCAGATAGATATAAAATAAAATAATCATATAATACTAAGACAACCATATATTATATTTTGTATGGTTGATAGTAAAAGAAGAGAGAAATGCTTACAAAGATTCGCCATGTGCGGTGGCTGATTGCGGAGTGATAGTGGCAAATTTATAGCGCAAGTAAGTGATAAAGCTCCAAAGAAGAAGAGCCACAAACATAGCCAAGAACATGATCTCGGTCACTGAGACTATCCCCAATGGTCCCTTCACTAACATTGGTTTTCTCAGTGCACTCCACGCTACTCTTCCATTCGTCTCCCTTTATTATACAGAGAAACAAATTGTCAAAAGAATAATGAAAGGTCGACATGATACACCGGTTTAACCGATGAACTTTGTACCTATCGTTTTGGTGTGGACTCTTTCGTTTCTTGAAGTGAAGATAGACACATCCCAAACAAGCTATGACGATCATTGGGAACATATACATGACAAGTGTCGTCCCTGTAGTGCAAAAAAAAAAAAGAAGAAGAGAAGAATATTTGAGAAATACTAATATTCTTAAGAGGTGTAAATGCATATAGGTTTGTTTTGTGTTTAGCGTTTGCGTTTTGCAGTTTTAATACTTTGTTGTTTGATAAACAAACTTGTTTTAACCAATTAAGAAAAAAAAAGAAGAACAACAAAAAATATATGTTTATAACAGTCAGAGGTTCCTAAAGTTAGTGAGATCAAAATAATGATAAAAGGTTGGTGTAGTAAATTCATATATTATTGATCTTACAAACCTGAGGCACCGAAATAAGTTGATGCTCCAAACTTTAAGCGCATATAAGGAAGCCACTTGTTGCGATAGGTTAGTGTTGGCATCATGATCCAAAGCATAATAGTTCCAAGGAAAACCACCATCATGAAGAACTTAGTCACTCCCTTAATCATATCCTTAAACTCTTCTCCCGCAGATAGGCTCGAACCACCATTATTGTTTTTGATGATCTCCATCCTCTCTTCTCTCTCTGTTCTATGATTTTAAAGATATGATGATCGCTCGCTTTAGGGAGAAGGATCAGTTAGCTTGTTTTTAGGGAAGCAGGGTAGAGAAAGTATATATATATATAAAGAGAAATTTTTGAGTGGGAATTAATTTTTTTCTTTTTGAAAACAATGAGTGATTAGTTGAAGTAAGCTAGTTGCATGCTCCATGCATGTGACTCCCCCCATGGATATTGTTTTTTGTTTTCAATTCATTATTTGTCAACTTTTTTTTTTAAGGTCGAGATGACGTAGAAAAGGGTATGAAGGAATAAAATTGATTATTTGATATATGGATATACGATATGTACACAAAAAGAAATAGAATATATGGTACGATAAAAGTTGTGACACATAGATATATAATAATTGTAACCAAGTTTTTGAAACCAAACATTTTTGTTAACTTGGATTAGAACCTGCAAATTCAAATCTGTACTGAACCAGTGGTGGCTAAATTACATAAATTACCGCATAAAAATATATGCTTTTCAAAATTCTAATGGTAAAATATATTATACATGCATGAACAATCTAAATCGTCGTGTACTCGTGTGTACATCCTCCCAATCTCAAACAATTTAGTTCAGCTATAGGAATATGATTAGGATATAACCCTACTACCTACAGGGAATATAAATATAATAGCTCTGACTTGAGGACGAAGAAGCCAAGGACCATGCTACCTTTTATTGCTCATAGCCTATTTGATAATTAACTATATTCTAACTAAGGTAACATCCGTTAAAACCTGTCCAAATACATTAGATGTTCGTTTTAAGTAAGAAGTAACAAGTAAATTTAATAGTAACCTATATGGGTCAAATAGTGATGTCAAAAACTCAGTTAATCCGTAAGTGTGACGCAATATTGAAGAACTCAGAAGTGCTTGCTACTTGCTAGGGATGAGAAGATATGATAACCCAAATTGGATGGTTGTAAGGAAGCTGGTTCGTGTTCGGTTCCGGTAGGCTCATGGAGTTCGTGCGGATTAGACACGAGTCATATGTCGACTTATGTGTGTCACTGTCTTTCACCGTCCACGAATCCCACGCGTGTCACAAAAGGGATGTGCATTTTAAAGGCAACGAGGAAAAGATGATTCAGGCCCATTCCCATTCATATTCTGTCTTCCTTTATCATCATTACATCACTTTACCTTACACCAAGTTTTGACTTTGTGTATTATATACAATTTTTTTCTGTTTTAGACGAATTCGTTTTTATTGATTCCTACTATTTACATTTTTTAAGCTTTTGAGTGAAATTTCGGATAGCTACAAACTATATTTGGAGGGAGGAAATTTTTATTTTTTGGTTTACGACATAAAATAAAAAAAAAAATGCGACACGTTAGGTTTCGGTTTACAGGTTAATTTCGGGTTATTTTCAGAGTTACAGGTGTTTTATCTCTGGTAAATGGCTCTCAAACTGTTGGGCAGCGTATTAGGCATAGTGTATGAAATTGGGCTTCGATAATCACTTGTACCATTTTTCATAGAAGCGATTACTTACTTTTCGGTTAACTTACTCTTTAAAAAGCTTCCGTAAATTGCTGCTTACCATTATTTATTTGTTTTAAAACAAATTCTGGAGAGGAAGAGAGGAACAAGAGAAGCATTTGGCAAACAAGATATGTCCATCTGTACAACCTAACCAGCCTATGTGACTTGCAAGGCAAGGGAGAGTAAAGACACATTCAGGAACTAGTTACACTAACCAGAAGTCTTTGTCTTGACCTTGGCAAGTAATGGGAACGTGGGAAAAGAGGAATCACATGTTGAGCTAAGGATTCAAATGATAGAAGAGTGTTAGATCCTGTCACTTTCATTTGGTCTGTCTGAGCCAGATGGTCCCCTCCTTTCTCATTTGTTTATTTAGTTTATAGGTTGTAATTAGAACTGGGTTTAATAGAATAGATGTTTAATGCAAACATCTTTGAATCACACATATAGTACATGATGGATTTAAATAAAATAATATAAGATAAAAATCAATTTTAAATATTTTAATATAAATTATATAAAACTAATATGTTAGGTTCGTATAAAAATTGTCAAAAACAAAAAACAGTTTTATTATAATTAATACTGATTTTAGAATTAATATGTGGTTGTTAAACTGTCCACTATGTAAATAATAGGGAGTTGTGTTTTTTAACTTCAAAACCAAAATATTATATGCAGTTACAAAAGATAAGGATTTATATTTCATACATGAAAATAAATAGTTAGATATAATATTTATCATGTAATTCATGATTCTAGTTTAATAGAATAGATTGGTTATAGAATTATTTTTTTTGTTTTGGTCAAAGCAAGTATATTAATTGTTGATCATTTCTACAAAAACTGAATAATGTTATTTATGGTTTTAAATACAACATCTATTGAAACCAAGCTATTACGACTGATAGTATATATGATTTTGGATATCAATGTAGCAAAACAATATTTTGAATGTCATACCCATTTTTTAAAAGACTTATCTAACTGACACAATATAAGTAATTCAACTTAATGACATACCCATTAATTATATTTTGAGTTACCATTGATTTAGTAAATATGATCCAAATTAATATATAGCTAAAGGACATGTTGCTCATACATTTTAGTCCAACTCGGTCCAACTACTATTATCTTATTTTGTTTTATCGGTTTAAGAGAAAAAGTACAATATATTTTTTCTAAAATTCTGATAAATATAGCTATATATTATGTTAGAAAACAATTTATTATTATATATTATCGTGTCCTGTTAGAAGCTGGACTCATTCTACATTCACATAATCTATATTTGATAATTGTGTCGAGAGTGTTTTGTTTTTTTTAAAAAAAAATTAAAATAATTTTTTCCATCTTCTCCACAAATATTTTAGAATTCTCTGCAACAAACCAATGGCCGCCATACTTTCATAACCGGTTGATTTTTGCATATTTCTTGTTGTTTATGCCTTGAACTTGCAAATCTATTAAAAACATTTGATTTCAACCTTTTAAACCCCAAAAAGACCAGTTACTTTAAAATTTTTGATTTGTTATCCGATCATAGCATTCGACACAATCAACCACCTTGGAACGTATAATCGCTAGAGAATCGGTCACCACCGGCACATTTTTGAAGAGATCTAAAGGCTAAATCAATGAATCGAATTTTGTTGTGAATAAAAAAAATAACTAATTTTCTTATAGACAAAAGAACGTGATTAGTCTTTTGATTAAAGTAGATATAGTTATTGAAATAATCATTTTTTTTCTGAAAATAGATTATAGATTTATTAATAGTTAGACCAAACAATTATTAATTGGTCATTTGATCATGATCATATTTTAATAGAATAAATTATTTTGAGATCAAAGCAAGTCGAAGTGGTATTCTATTCTACATTGTTTTAGCAAGATCCTAACATTAAAAAAATATGTAAATATAAATATAACTATATGTTAATATATAAAATAAAATTATATCATTTCATCTATTTTATAATCATAATATATCATATTAAAATAAAATTATTATATAGAAGTAAATATTATAAAATAATTATAAATTGATAAATTAAAATAAGACAAAGTGACAAACAACTACAAAAAAATAAGACAATGTGACAAATTAAAAAGGGTCGACGAGCTATTTCCCCACGAGAAATATCATATAGCATCAGATCCCCACCAAACTATGACCTAGTGTTAAATCTCCATGCTTTTAAAGTTATGAACTTATTTCTCCACGAATTAACAATTTCGAATGTATTTCTCCCCGAACCGATACTTCGAAACTTAATTACCCATAGACCATGGTTTTAATTGGTCTATTATTAACTAAATAGTTTAAACCGGCTAAACCAAACCAAAATTAATTTTAAACAATTTTTATTAAAGAATATTGTTTTTCTTCTTGTTGAAATTTTAAAATATAGATTTTTTTAATTCAAAAAATCTTTCCTATTTTCTAAAAATTATTTGCGTTTTTAAAAAAATTAAAATAAAAATTACATCAAGATTTTATGTTTACAAAATTTAATAAAATTACAATGAACAAATTTGAAAGTAAAAGTATATGTCAAAATCTATGTTTTGTTGAATTTTGAAGTAAATTAAATTTTCAACAAAATTAGAATTTTTGACATATATTTTTATAAAAAAAAAAAAATTTTCTTTCAAATTTTCAAAAACACACAAATTTAACAATGTTATTTGTTCATTGTGATTTTATTAAACTTTATAAAAATGAAATTTTGATGTAATTTTTTTCTTTTAAATTTCAGAAAACACAAAAATATAAACCTAAAACTTCTTTGAAGTTAAAAAAAAACTATATTTTGAAATTTAAACAAAAAGAAAAACAATATTTTTTAATAAAAAATGGTTAAAATGAATTTTAGTTTGGTTTAGTCGGTTTAAACTATTTGGTTAATAATAAACTAATTAAAACTATGGTCTATGGGTAATTAAGTTTCAAAGTATCGGTTCAGGGAGAAATACCTTCGAAATTGTTAATTCATGGAGAAATAAGTTCATAACTTTCAAATCATGGAGATTTGACACTAGGTCATAGTTTGGTGGGGATCTGATGTTATATGATAGTTCTTGTGGGGAAATAGCTCGTCGACCCAATTAAAAAAGAAGGAAGAACCATTAAAACTCTAATCATGTGATCTGATTGTTTAGCATGATTAATTTCTCTAGGTATAATCTTTTCCTTGTGGCCTTAGAGCATTTTTTAGGTGATTCACGATTTAAACATTTATATATTTGCATATAAAAAAATTATATTCTAAATTTCATCTATGACTATAGGATACCCTTGTATATAGGGTAGCAATGATCCCTACGTTCCTAAGGATAGATCGTAGATGTACTATAGACTAAAAGTAGTTTTATTTAAATCGATTACAGCTATATCGATTTAGTGAATGCGGGTGACCCATAGTTTGTTTTTATTTGGGTTCACATCAAGCTTCAGCGGTCTATTTCCCCCTTAAATGCAAATTATAAGAAACAAAGCAATATTAGAGGAATATGTACATACGACTACATTAATTAATGGCTTTCATAACACATACATTATATTCTTTGTTTTAACTTATTACATTGATTAACTTGTTATCAATACAATGTTTATTTTCAGTTATAATTTTGAAAATCTAGAATGATATATTGTGAGAAAACCAAAATCATATCCTACACCTATTGGAAAATGATGTGATTTTTTTTAAGAGAACTCAATACTAAATATAATGATCAGTCGATTTGGTATCAGTAAATAATCATGGAAATAATCTACATATTATAACCTAGAGTTAAATAAAACGAACTTTGGGGTTTTACATCATTCAGTAAATAAATTTGAAGTGTAATTTCTTTTTGTTCATAGGATATATGCCATTACTAGATTGTCTATAAAAACCAAATTTTCTTACATAGTAAATCCACACTTTGAATATGCCGATTAGTAATACATGATATAGTTAAGGTTTTCTTTAATCACGCTGCACATAGATTATTCATATATAGATACTTTCTTTAGCAACATATATATAGAGAAACTAATGAAGCTAATTGAAATTAAAATAATCGTTAGATGAGCACCAAATGAGTATCTCAAATTATTATTTATCATACGTGAAAGCTTATATAGTGTACTGCATAACGAACCCACGGGAAGAAACACAATAGTTGAAACTTGAAAACATCACTGCTTGCTTAGAAAGCAATACTGTATCAACCAAAACCAATAATACCTAAACATTTTGTTCTTATTATAAAGACTTTAACCGATGACACAATTAGTGTAATATTATTTACATAACTTTATAGAAAACGAGGTACATTGTTAATTAACCACGGTCGATGGTGGAGTTCGATTCAGATTTTAGGTCTAGTTCGATTCAAATTTAAAGTCTTCAATTATTTCTCAAAGAACTAAAAAGCCTATCATAATAGCTCATGAAGCCCATATTTTCTTGGACTCGTTTTATGGTTGATTTGCTATTATAATCTACTGAGATATTTTAGACTTTCAAAAATTCTTATTTTATAATTTTTATTTGAACAGAGAAAAAGCTAAAAGCATACGTATTTTTATTTAAGTATTTAAAATTTGAAAAATTGAAACCGAAACGTAGAGGTAATTAATTAGCTACCGTTTAGGATGGGTCTACTAAGAAAGTAATGATCCTAAGTGGAAATAGTCAACTATAATGTTTATTACACTTCTACATTGCTATAATACATCAGCCTCGCTTGTGGATTGACCTAAATACTTAGAGACGAACAGCCACCCCCAGTTCTTGAAATTCTCCATCTTCAGTTTACTTTACATATCCAAGTCGATGAACTAATATCCTCATTTTATATTATATAAACTCTTCGGCTCTCCCTGATCGAGATACGGCTCCGTCATTTCCCTTGTCCCCACGCTCGTACGGCCAGAAAATCCTCCAAAAGAAAACAGACAGTAAGTGCCATGAAGCAAGTGATAAAGGAAGAGTCCCCCCAGAACAAAATATTGTTTTAATTCAATCAAAACACTTTTACCTGCGGAAAACTATGACATTACTTAGTGTCATTTTTTTTACAATATTAAAAACATATTGTTGAAAACTTTTTAATTAAATTAAAATATTTTCAGATTTTGAAAGTTAGTTAAAGTGATAAATTTACAATATGAAAAAACATATTAAATATATGTATGTCTCTAACGGAAAATAAAAAGTTATATGGCGAGGATATAAAGTTTTGTTTGTTTTTAGCATTGAAATTGACCACTTAGACTCATCCCAAAATGAAAGTTGGTGCAAATGTTAAATTTACAATACCAAAAACATGTTAAACTATTTACACCAATAACAGACCACATCCTATATATTCTATGGAATATATATTCCATGGACAAGGGTAAAAGTCTGGTTTGTTTTCAATATATAAAATTTATCATCTACACTTTTATCCAAAATGAAAGTCACTAAGTGATAAATTTACAATACTATCACATACTAAACATATATATACCTCTAACAGACCATATAAAATTCCATGGACAGGACATAAAAATTTGGTTTGTTTTTAACATATTAAAATTTATCACTTACACTTATTTCAAAATGAAAATATTTTGTACAGTTAATACTTTTAGTTGTTATATATATATATATATATATAATCAAAAATATAAGTGAAAGCAAAAAAAAACCTGGGAGATGTTGTTCAAAAGATGGTTGGTAGTGTTTCCAGAGCTAATCTTCTTGGGCCAATTGTCGAGGAAGAAAGAATGTCTCAAAGAAACTCTTCTTCTTCTCAGGCTAAACCAGTTCGCTAAACACTCAATAGCTCTGATGGAAAGGATTGTCGTCGATGTCGGTGGCGGTTCCCTTATGTCCTTGAATCCGCCTTCTTTCTCCGCCGCAAAGAGTGGAGGTACACGCAATCTCTCAGACCTGTGAGGCGGTGAAGCTGTTGCGGCTAACGGTGGTTAGGGTTTTGGAGTTGGCCTCATCTTGAAGTCGCCGCGGGACGCTCTGTTGATATGGTGGCTGCGGTGTCTAACGGAGGAGGGACGTGCTTCTGTCTTCTTTCTCCACAACCTTATATCTTCTCTGCTTAAAATCAAATGTAACCTAGGAGTGAAGTTTCTCCGGTGCACCGGTTTTTTAACTTTGTTCTGATGACCTTCGGGGAAGAAACGAATAAGAAAAGTTTTGCTAAAGAAGAAACAATAATTATTATGAAGAAATGAAAGAGGTAAAACTTTTGATGTTTCGACAGAAATGAGTGAGGATTATTTATAGAGAATAAAATGTGTTGATCCAAAAAAAAAAAAGAACTATAATAAGTTTTCTTACTGTGTAACGGTTATATTTTGCCTTATCGAGTAACGGTCTTATTTTTCTCACTAGCTAATAGTAATAATTTATCATGCATGGACTTTGTGAGTGACAACTGACTACTAGTTCAACTAGTCTAATCGTAGACATGTCTACAGCTAAAGAGAAACAACGATTTTTATATAGAAATGAAAGGGAATTTCTTTTAGATTTAATGCTGCAAAAAGGTAATGTATCACAATGGTAATAAATTCTTTTACTGTGTAACGGTTCTATTTTGTGTTACCGAGTAAGGGTCATATATTTTTCCACTAGATAATGATACTAATCTGTATGTATGTGACTCACAACTTCTTTTCTTTCTTTTTTGTTAGTAGTGAAGCACTCGTGCATCCACTGCTTAAATCGGAAATTGGCTTCTACCCGCTGGAATTATATAACTTTTAGTGGATAAATACATGCCTCGGATAACTATTATTATTGCGACTGTTAAATTCGGAAGAAATATTTTGAGTTTGGTTTGTGTAAGAAAAGTCAGTGTAACACATTTTCCTAGGCTCCTATCGATAAAGAGTTTCTTGGTTTGTACGAGACATGCAAAACCTCCCAGTGATCTCTTTTAATTGATCAATTATTAACGGAAAAATGTGTTTCTAAAGAGTAGTCTCTTTTAAGATCTCCTTCTACGTTTTAACAAAAAAAAAATTGTACTAAAAATTGTAAAGTGATGGAATGTAAAACCTTTAATACAAATGTTTCCAACGGAGTAGCCTTTTTAAAGTTTCTTTCTGCGTTTTTTGCTGTCGATTTTTTTTGTTTTCTTTGTAACTTTTACTTTTAGGGTTTTGCAATAACTTTTAGATCCCCTCTTTTCCATTCTCAACTATCACAATCACGCATTCACGCTCAGAGATAGCATAGGTGCACAATGTTCCAATGCGAAAACGAATAATAACCTATACACAAGAGGAACCAAAACACACAAACTTGAGGATTTGGCATCCACAACAACAACACGAAATCTCTTTCTACACAAAAGTAAGATACACAGTTGAGACAACAAATGCAGCAGAGTCTGGGCAACTCTCTCTTGTCTTGTGCAACTAAAGCCTGACTATATATATAATACTCACAACGATGAATAACGAAATGAGCTCCTCTATACATGTATCAATCAGAAGAACCTCCTACGAAGGTTACTAGTAGTAGCTTGATAAGAACGCATGAGCAATCCAACTCCAATTCCTACACCGAGACACATCCCAAGCCCTATCCCAACTCCAACTCTTACACCTGCATTGAACCATGAGAGTTGACCATCCTCATCCACGTAGTAGTAACTCTCTCCCATTTTCATTCCAGACTCTGATTCTTCCTCTTCCATGGTCTGCATTTTACAACAACACAAGATAAGAACCATAATCATTAAGGCTTATCATCAATCAGCATACATGTAGTTTCCGTTGCTCTTTGTCAACTTCGTCGTCCTCAGGGATAGAGTCGTCCTCAGGGATAGAGTCGAGTGTCACGTGCCTAGCCACCTTCCTCCTTGGACTCGCCTGAATCGTCTTGTTCAAGATCACCGGAACACCCCCACAGCAACCAGCTATGTAAACCTCCACGGAGGGAGACGAAACGCCTAGCTTTGTCCTCAAAAACGCAGGGGAAGAACCGTTTCGCATAGCCATGTAACAATGAATGCCCCATCCAGTCTTGGGATCGCTCACAGTTCCGTCCATTCTATCTAGATTCCCGCACAGTACCATATCTTCGTTATCGTAAACCTCGAGATCCACGTACCCGGTGACGCGCACGGCCTCTGTGCTAACGTAAGTCACCTCCGAAGATTCCCGGTCGACTCTGTCACGGCGGAGTTTAAGAGACGCCGTCTGCGAGGAAGGAATGCGAACGCCGTTAACCTCGAGGGAGGCGCCGGTTTCGCGGCGAGGGTGACGAAGGGTGAGAAAGTCAGGGACGTCGTCAACGACGCACGGGGCGATGCGAACGTAGAACAAACGAACCTCCAGACACGACGATTGCGACAACGTAATTGATGCCGATGAGCTCGATGATTTCATGTGTTGATTGCCCAAAGGAGGATCCTGATCCTTATGATGATGATGATGATGATCCCTCGAAATCATACAGAACGATCAATTCAAGAAATTCGAATTCGGAATCTGAATTTGAATCAGATGATGAGAAATTCAAGCAAGGCTTTGATGAACAGAGAATGAGAACTGTTTGTCGCTTTCGTTTTAGGTTAAGGTTTTCTTTTGTTGGGGTTTGAGATATTTTGGTCAAAATAAAGTCAAACTTAAATTTGTATTGGAGACGACGTAAAAACGGAAGGGTCCAAAGGATAATTACCCTTCCCCTATACAGACTCCTCGCCACGTGTAACAGTTTTTTTTTTTAATTTTTTCTGTTAAATTTAGTTTTTTTCTTTTAATACTAAATCAATCGTATGGTAATTGGGCCACAACTTCCGCAGAGTCATGATTTTGTGCTTAATAAAGTTCCGATTTGGGCCGCAACAAATCTTATTAGCTGCTACGATTCATGCCTCTTAATAATCTGTAATGAAAATGATGTTCGACCAAAATATTTAAAAATTGTGTGGAGTCTGTTTACTGTGTTTAGATAGGTGTTTTGCTAGCCACACTAAGACTTCCATCAGGAAAATGGAAACCTTGGCTATATTTCACATGTAAGTGTAATGGTTTTTTCCTGATTGATCTTGTTTTTCGTTGTCAGATATTTCTAATATCAATAAATTGATTTGCCGGAATAAAATTGTAATGAAATGGTATGGCCGTATGGGCCATTAATATATCTATATTACAAAAGTATTAAATATATCGATACACAAATATATAATATGTAGGTGTGTGTGGCCGAGACCGACTAGTTACACCATGCAAGGTATTTTCGAGAAGCAAATATTCTAATAAAGTAGTGTTTGTAGTGCACCAAACATACCAACTACACTACAGCTTAAATTATGTATGTGATGATTCATTTGCAAAAAGCTATGGAATATAGTTTTGTATATCTTTCAAAAGTAGGTCACGTTTATATATTTGCAAACCTAATATATAGTGATAGATAAAGCAACAAGTACTTATCATTTTACTCATCTGGCTCATTGACCGTACCCCCCAACTACTTTTAATCATAGCCACTATTTTCTCTCTAGACATACTTTCTATAATTAGAGAAAGAAAATTTGTGAGCCATTGAAGCTCTACCATTGGAAGATTCACACCGTCTGATCCAAGATCTTGTCGGATAAATAGAACCAAATTTTTTTGGATATATAGTAGGCCGGCTATAATGTTTTCTTCTTCCTCCTCTTTTTGTTAACACCGAAAAGACTGGGGAGCATGTCATTTTCACCATCCAATTAGATATGTGAACTTAATCATAATAAAGTGATAAAGTAATATCAAAAAGATTAGTATGACATTAATTGCGTTCAAATAGAAAAGAGTTGCTGTTCATGTGGATGCCCGTAACTCAAGATCCGTGTCGGAAGTTTACCTAGTTGATTTCTACTTCACTTGAATATTGCATGCATCATGCAGTATGATGTTGACCTTATTTCAGATTCTCCTTGTAAGTCTGGGTTGAATTCAACTAATTAAGTTTCGTAGTTCTTAATCAACATTTAATTCGTAATCATGTTTTACGCTGACGCTGGATTATAACAAATACTTATACAATGTTAATTAACTGACAATATGATTTTTTTTTTGTTTCCTTTCAACAGTCATCAACTATGTTAATGAATTACTCAAATTTAAAGGGAGTATAATGTCAAAAACAAGCAAACACGCTAATAGTTTTTTTGTATAAAGAATTTGCCATAAAATAATAACAATCGGCTAATGGATGTCAAATTGTGTGTTACTAGTGTAATAGTCAAACTATAATACCTGAGGACGATCAACGGTCCAAATAAGAAGCTGAAGAAGGGAGAACCGACGGGATGTTGAATTTATGAGTCACCTTGAAATTAATAGAAGCCGCCTTTTAAAAAAATAAATAAATAAATAGATTAATGACAAAAATGTCTAAACAATCAGAGTAGCAGGGCCCACATTCCACTCTATGTGGCCCAAACCACAAATCTCATCACGTCTCGTTCCTACGTTCTGCGTCTTGCTCACGCGCAACCCAACCCAAACACAATCCCATGAATCCAATACTATTTTTTTTTTGTTGGAATTTTATAAAAACCTCTACCTCTACCTGTATGTATATATTTTGTGGACGTAAAATGTTGAAAACGAGAAGGTCAATTAATCTACGTGGCAAATACGTGGAATTCGCAGCTGTTTTCCACTACACACGTATTTTCTGTATTATTTTTATTTTTTGGCTGTGGGAATATTATTTGTCTTTTTAGGGAATTAATTTTCGTGTGGGATTGGGAAAACTGATGGTTGTATGTATAGTGAAGACTCAATTATTATTAGATCACTACAAATATAAAAAACCTAAAAAAGGAAATAATCAATCATAGAAATGTAGTTTTATACATAAACTCTAAAGGAATTCTTTGACAAATTGAGTGAAATATACATTGTTAATAAGGTTGGTTTCCTTCTTCTTCTTCCTTACATTTTACCAAGAAACCAAAAATAAAACAAGCAATAACCTTATTAGAAAGAGATTTTGAAACTTGTCTCTCGTTACCATTTTTATAAAAAGGACAAACTTATTCTCATCCCATAAGAAAAAACAAAAATTATGAATAATAGCAGTATAGATATATTTAAAATCAAAGTTAGGAATCGGTATAAAATGGAAAAAAAATGACGTGGAGAAGGTGAGAGATAAATTATCAAAGGGTGAGAGACCAAAGGATGAAAAGTAAGATGACGCTGGGCAGCACTTGAAGACGTAATCACAATACCTTATCTCACGCGCATATGAATGATAAAAACCAAAGAAGGTCATCTCTTCTAACCCACCTCCCTCTCGTACCTTTCATTCCTTCATTCATTCATTTATAGTTGATAGACTCGAGCTCTGCATGCTTTTTTTTTTTCTCTCTTATTAATCTCCACTATTTGTCAGTATTTGAGCTTCTTCTTTTTTTTTTTAATAAAAACGATCAGAGTGTCCAATCTCTCTTATCGTCTTTAAAAGTTTTATAACTATTATTTCATTCTCATTTTTCTCTCTTAAATCTCATAGACAATCTTCTTTTGCATCTCTCTTCCTCTCTGCTGAAATGAAGGTACATCCCTCCCTCTCTGTCTCTCTCTCTACACCTATGGGCAAGATTTAATTCATAGGATTCCAATTTCTATGAGAGAATAATTAGTTTATGAACCTATAAATCTATTACTTTTTTGCTTTGCTTGATTCCGTTCTCTCTCTTTGGTCGAATATATATATATATATATGTGTGTGTGTGTGTGTGTATCATTTTTACATGTGATCTGCTTCTTCTGGAGATTATAGAAGGACTCCCTTCAAATTACCACTAATCTTCTTCTTTTTTTTAATCCTTGGTTGTATGTCTAATTTGCTACTAATAATTACTGACAAAAATAAATGACAGAAAATCCATAATAAAATGAATATGATGAGCATGCTCTGCTTTTGCAGAAGTCTGTTTCTCTATTATGTTCACACACATACACATGCATGTCACTATGTGTGTATGCACACCACACATCACTAGGCTTTTTTCAGTATATTCTTTTAAACTTCAGAACTCTATTTTTGTTCCTTTTTTTTGACTATGTGTTGTTCATGGTGATTCAATGCTTTTTAGTTACAGCATGATTTAAATAAGAGAAGATTACTTCTATCTTTGTGCCCTCAAGGCTTTAACTATTTATTTCACTGACTCCCACTCAAATTGTTTTGTCTTTTTGTGATAAATGTCCAGAAAATTGTGTTAAAGTTGGATCTGCATGATGATAAGGCAAAACATAAGGCCCTTAAAACAGTTTCTACTCTCCCAGGTAATCAACTTCATCAATCTTTCTTTCTCAGACAATAAATTGTTAAGGGTACACATTACAGTTCTTCTCACTTCTAGTTGTAGACCAGCTATTTAACCATGGATTTCCGGTCCACTTGTTCCGGTTTTGTTTCTGATTTGGTTGGTGGGGGTACACCTAACACCACACGTAGATAAACAAGATAAAAAAAAAACGTTTTAAATTTTCATCAATCACGAGCTGTTCTGACAGTGGTGTCTCTCTTTCTGAACAGCGTCGGTACGGTAAAAAGTTGCACCATGTATTTCAATTATTGTTCTTTTTTTTTGTGTGAATTCATTGTTGTATTTATTTGGAATAAAATCACATCTAGGGCCACTATAGCTTCTTTGAAGTACGTGCCCATCATCAACTCAATAAAATCATAGTCATAGATTTTTCTGTATGGTTAATTTACAGTGTTTTACTTTCCTTACTGTTATTGTCTCTAAATGCGGTTACTTATAATCAACAGGGAAAAAAACTTCAGTGTGTCTATAAGAGAAAAATAAATTACAACTTTGAATCTTGTTTTCATTTTTATAGGAATCGATTCGATTGCAATGGATATGAAGGAGAAGAAACTAACTGTGATCGGAACCGTAGATCCGGTAAATGTAGTAAGTAAGCTAAGAAAGTATTGGCCGATGACGGATATCATACTAGTGGGACCTGCAAAAGAGCCGGAAAAAGAGAAGAAAGAGGAGCCGAAGAAGGAAGGTGGTGGCGGCGAGCCGCCAAAGAAAGAAGGAGAAGCTCCAAAGGAAGAAGGTAAAAAGGAAGGAGAAGCGCCCAAGAAGGAAGAGGAGAAGAAAGAAGGCGGCGATAAGAAGGAAGGAGAGAAGAAAGATCAACCGCAGCCTCAGCCTCAGCCACAACCGCCACCACCAGATCATGTGTTGGAGCTTGTAAAGGCGTATAAAGCATACAATCCTCATCTAACAACGTATTACTACGCCCCAAGCATGGAAGAGAACCCTAACGCTTGCGTTATATGTTGAAAAAAGAATCAATATCATATAATTTGGAAAAATGTGAAAGATCAGATGGACAGATCTACAGTGAGGAAGAAGAATAAGAACCAGAGCATATATCTTAGTCCTCTAAGATATATCATTCGGATTGGATCGAATATGTTTCTTTTTCCTGGATAATGCCGGGAAATTTAATTTCCTTAAACCCATTTCGATGATATGTTTTGTGTATATATCGTCGATAGTACTAGGATTTCTATTTGTTTGTTTGGAATTTGATGGGAACTTTTGAACATAAGATGGTGTCAACTATATATATGCGTTAGTAATTTTATTTTTCTTATCGCTTTTTTCGGTGAAATACAAAATGCAACAAACCGGCTTCGATCTCTTGGGGGGTATTTTCCTGGTAAACTCTTTAATCAATAAAAAGTTTGTAAAGTATTAGTTAAGCAAGAAGAAAAAGAAACTAGAGGCGTAATATTTAACATGTATGTGGGGGTTAGTTTAAAAGTGAATAAATGTTGTTGGACGGCTTAAAACATTAAGCTGTAAATATGATGTGATCAATTTATTAGTTTATTTCTACTTCTGTTTTTGCAAGAAGCGAAAGGGCATGGCCTTCATGACCATCTGAGAAGTCATTTTTATAGAAGTGATATTGACCATTTAAAAAGTTTTTGTATCAAAAATAATATTTAAAGAGAAAAGTAATCAATAGACTTTATTAAAAGATGTAAATATATATTTATATTCTTGTGTTAACTAGTCTAAACTTAGGGTTTAAAGTTATGAAGTGGAGGTTTGGAATTGAAGTTTACAAATTTAAAAATTTATAAAATATTAAAATTTTCAAAATAAAAAAAATTATTTTAATTTTTTTTTATTAAGATCTATTTATGTGACAAAAATTTAATTTTTTTTTTTAGAATTGTAAGAAAGAAGATATATCTATATGCGTGCGACGCGACGTGCATATCATTCTTTGAACTTGGATGATGATCAATAATAATTTGTCTTATATATAACTTCATTTTGATTGTTACCCAAAAAAGACAAAACTTATTAGAATTGTAATTCTCTTACTGTAGAATTGATGTATTAGACTAGTGGATTTCTGTTAAAATTTAATTTGGTCGATTGAGAAGTGTATGCACGGTGTCAATATCAACCAAGAGCCGGTCCAAAGCACACCATATCTACACTGCTTTAAAACTACTGTGTTAATAGCTTTATAAATAAAACAAACGCATATGTATGATATGGTTTCACCAACTTGAAACGCGTTTGCTAACTTTTAGAATATGAGTAAGAAAATTTATTTAACATATAGCTATATTAAAAATATATATTTTATATCTTATATATCATATCAGATGTATAAAATTGATTGTTTAGATTTATATACTATACAATAATTGAAAATACAGTAAGGGAGATTTATTGAATGTGAAGTTTTAAGTGATTTAATTTTAATGATTTTTTATATGATTGTAAGAGAATTGAAAATTTTGGTGTGATTTTGTTATAACACTCTAGAATTTTATCTAAAACTATGAAATTTTTATTTTTATAACTAAGAAACTCCTCTCAAACATTCTGGAAACATTTAAAACACTCTAAAATCTTTAACTGAATAACAGTGGATTTTAGAGTGTTTTACGAAATTACAAGTTTAATAACACTGAATTTTAAAATATATTTTTTAAAATTTTTGTTTAAATAACAATAGATTTATCATTTTAATATAAATTACCTCAAATTTTAAGTTAAATACACTCCTTAAAAATGATTGTTTTGATTTATGCGCTCGTGCTAACGTAATTATGTACGTAATAGTTAACTATTTTTCAGTTATTTAATATATATTTTTATTATTTTATAATATGTAAAAAATGTAAAAGTAATAATACATAAAATAATTTCTATATATAATGTTTACTCTTGTGCAGTTTTTAACCTGATCTTTTACTCGAAAATATGTGAGCCAATCTGAATAGATTTTTTCGATTTTAAAATGAATCCTAAATACCCCTATCCAAATTAACTAAAATTCAAAATAAACTATATGAGCTGAATTGATGGTATATACAACTTGGATAAAAAAGGAAAATAATACAAAAATAACTTTTCGTCCAAATTTTTATTGGGCAAATCTCTCAAATAGCCTCTTTTAAAGTTTTTGTCACAAAAATAGCACTTGAAAGAAAAAATGACCAAAATAGACCTTTTTTATTTTGAAATTTTTTATATTTTTAATTTTTTTTTTAATTTTTAAACCTCAACTCCAAAACCCTCAGCCCATAACTCTAAACCCTAAGTTTAGATTAGTTAACTCAAATGTATAAATATATATTTACATCCTTTAATAAAGTCTATTTTGGTCATTTTTCTCTTTGGATGCTATTTTTGGGACAAAAATTTTTTTAGGTCTATTTTGGTCTTTATCTCATTTTTTATTTATATATATATATGTATTCATCTTATGAAACCTTTTTCCTTTTCCTATGTGGATGTATTTTTTACTAGCTATATAATAGAAGTATTCTTCTATTTTCAAAAGTCTCACGTTCTGTCATCTATTTTCTCTTCAACACAAATTCAAAGCATACGTTTCTCTCCTCCTAGCATCACTGCAATGAATCTCTATGGTTATGTCCTTCCCGCCGGCTCTCATGCCCCCACCGGTACCCTACCTCCCACGGGGTCTCTACCTCCAATGGGTACTCTACCTCCAATGGGGTCTTTACTTCCTACGGGGTCTCTACCTCCAATGGGCTCTCTACCTCCAATGGGCTCTCTTCCTGCCGGTTCTCGTCCTCCCACTGATGCTCTCCCGCCGCCGTTTTGTTCATGCTTTATGTGGAAAAGAAACAGACAGTAAAAGATCTAATTTGAAATATTTTCTTCTTTTTAATCCAAGTCGGAATCATATCATATCATCTATGTTTTAGCAAGACTTTTTTTTTGCTTTCTATGGATTTGTAGAAGAATTGTTGTTTATATTAATGATCTCAAACCAATTTTTTTAATTGATTAATTATATTGTTACATAGATTTGATGATGAATATCAAGAGAAGTCTAAAGATAGCATGTATTTGTGAATATATCATGATATCCAAATTTGCACCGACAAACTAGCTTAGAAATAAATATTAAAAACTAATTTAGAGATAGGTTAAACATTAAATTGTATATAAAATTAAACGTATACAATTATAGGCAATGTTTTATGAGAATAAATTATGGTTTTAAAAATTTCACAAATTATACTTGGACTATGAACATGAGGAATTACGTGCAACGTGGCATACCCAACTGCATGAAGATCGAACAGAAGTCGGTTTCCTCAGAGCATAAACAAAAGGGCTTTTAAGGGGGTTCTTATCGGGTGGGACTCGCTAATTCTTTTAAGAACCACCTCTTAAATCTCTTAATTTAGAGGTGTTCTTAGTTGGGTTCTTGCACTGTTCGCGGGCCTCACTGACACGTGGCGGTCCGTGATTGATCCGTTTTTATTTTAATAAAAAAAAAAATTAAGAGACCCTAAGGGGCTCTTAGAGCAGGATTAACCGGGGTCTCTTAAGGTGGGGTTCTTAGCTTTTCTAAGAGACGTATCTTAGCTTTTAACTAAGAAAAGCTAAGAACCGTCTCTTAAATAAGAACCATAAGAGCCGTCTCTTAGCGGGAAAAATGCAAAAAAAAAAAAAAAAATTAAAAAGACAAATTTTTCGTTAAGAACCCTACCTTAAGAGACCCGGGTTAATCATGGCCTTAGGGTTAATCCTGCTCTGAGGATAACTATACACAATAATAATATAAAACATGCTTTTCGCTTTTATTTTTTCGTAAAACTTACAAAGTAAATATTAGGTTAAATGCATGATATATGTGACCGGATATTAGTATTGTGAATACTATCATAATTAGAGCATGTACATTGAGGGTTCATAAGGAGTTCATAAGGAGGGTTCACACAGTTTTCTAGATGAACAGTGATGAACCTGTGGCTTTGGGGTTCTCTCTGGTGAACTTGTATCACCACTGTTCCGCGGGCCTCACGACACGTGGCGGCCCGCGATTGGTCTATCTTTTTTTTTTTTATAAAAAAACAAAAAACAAAAACAAAAAAATTAATAATAATAAAAAAAAAATGAACCCCAAGGGAGGTTCATTGGTGTGGATGCCCTTAGGTTAAATGCAACCACGAATTCTCCGGTAATTCAACAAGGATATAAAAATTCTCAGACAAGTTGAAAACTAACAAACAGGAAGGACAAAATATTTAGTTTTTGGGATTTTTGTTCAAAATAAATTTTGTTGGGAGGTTTTATTTTATAAATCTCAAAAAAAATCTCAAAACCATAAGAACTATAGGAGGGTTTGATTTGTATCTACTATTTTTAATTTAAGTAATCAAATAGTATTTATTCAGCTATATTTCTAGTTACAAATATATACCTTTTTGTTATACACACATACATATGATCGTTGTTAGTAGCTTGTGTAATGCCTTTGCCATTTAAAGAACCAAATCGTTTTTTTTTCTCCTTTTGTTTGGTTAAAGTTCTAAATTGGTCTTCAATGTGCTTTGTGTGGATGAAGATTAAGCTGTAATGCGCGTTTGTTAACAAACCGATTTAAGTAAATCAAACAAAGAATAACTGCCAAAAATACATATAGTTATCATTTTTTTTTCTTTTGTCAATCAACCAACTAGTTGTGTCTAAAATCTCGAGAGGATTTGTATTAAAATTTATAATTCCAAAACTGAAGGGATGCAAAATGGAGCAACTTCGAGAGATAGGAGAGGTATTAGGAAGCATAAGAGCGTTAATGGTGTTCAAGGACAACATTCATATCAACCAGCGTCAATGCACTCTATTACTCGACCTCTTCACCTCCACATACGACTCAGTTTCCGAATCCATGAGATCGAACCTACGTTTTGGAGAGAAGAACACGTCCAAATGGAAGATTCTAGAACAGCCCTTGAGGGAGCTTCTATGTGTGGTACGAGAAGGGGAGGCTTACGTTAGATTCTCCTTAGAGCCTAAACTAGGGTTTTGGGCTAAAGCTGTTCTCTTACAACACAACAAAGACTGCACAGAGCTTTACGTTCATAACCTGCTCTCTTGTGTACCGACCATCATCGAGGCTATCGAGATGGCCAGTGAGGTTTCAGGTTGGGATGAACAAGAGATGAACAAGAAGAGGTTGGTGCATTCGAACAAGTACATGAAGCAATGGAATGACTCTCAGATGTTTGCATGGAAGTTCGGGAGAGAGTATTTGGTGACCGAGGACTTGTGCAGCCGGTATGAGAGTGCTTGGAGAGAGGACATGTGGATTCTAACGCAAGAGCTTCAAGAGAAAAGGCGTCCTGGTTCAAGCAAACACGACAGGAAGATGGCTGACTTCCTTTTGAAGAATCTAGGAGGTGGAAACGAGCTGTTTCCATCTTCTATTCTGGTCAGCTCGAAAGATTACCAAGTGAAAAAGAGATTAGGTAATGGAAGTCAGTACAAGGAGATTACATGGTTAGGTGAAAGCTTTGCGCTTAGGCATTTCTTTGGAGACATCGATGCTTTGCTTCCTCAAGTTACCTCATTGCTATCTCTTTCACATCCAAACATTGTATATTACCTTTGCGGATTCGCTGACGAGGAGAAGAAAGAATGTTTCCTGGTCATGGAACTGATGAGTAAAAGCCTTGGGACGCACGTCAAAGAGGTGTGTGGTCCAAGAAGGAAGAACACACTTTCCCTCTCTATTGCGGTTGATCTGATGCTTCAGATATCTCGTGGTATGGAATATCTTCACTCAAAGAGAGTGTACCACGGAGAGTTGAATCCATCTAACATTCTTGTCAAACCAAGAAGAAGTAGTTACCAATACGGAGATGGATATCTACACGGGAAAATTTGTGGGTTCGGGTTGACTTCTGTGAAAGGCTTCACCTCTAAGAGTGCTTCTTCGAATGAGACTTTTCCATTCATATGGTATTCCCCGGAAGTGCTAGAGGAGCAGGAACAGAGCGGAACAGAGGGAAGTAGTCTAAAGTACACTGAGAAATCAGATGTGTACAGCTTCGGAATGGTTTGCTTTGAGCTTCTAACAGGTAAAGTACCATTTGAGGATAGCCACTTGCAAGGAGATAAAATGAGTAGAAACATTAGAGCCGGGGAGAGACCGTTGTTCCCATTTCACTCACCTAAGTTCATAACAAACCTGACAAAAAGATGCTGGCATGCTGATCCGAACCAGCGTCCATCTTTCTCGTCGATAAGCAGAGTTTTGCGTTACATCAAACGGTTTTTAGCTTTAAACCCGGAATGTCAACAAGACACGCTTGTCTCTCCTCCTGTGGACTACTGTGAGATAGAGACAAAGCTGTTGAAGAAGCTCTCATGGGAAAAAACAAGAGAGTTAGTTCAAGTGGTTTCACAGGTTCCTTTTCAGATGTTTGCATATAGGGTGGTGGAACAGGCAAAGACTTGCAAGAAAAGTAATCTCCGAGAGACATCAGAATCGGGTAGTGAATGGGCTTCGTGCAGTGAGGACGAGGGTGGGGGTGGATCAGACGAGCTGGTCTCTTCTGACAAGGAAAGGAGGCTTTCATGCTCAAATGATGTTGGTATGATGAGAAAGAAGAAGCCTGCTTCAAAAAGAGCTTCTGGCCTGAAACCAATTCAAAAACCAGGTGTGAGCAGTAGAGTAAGATCAAGGCATCCCCCATTGAGCCCATGTGGGCAAAGTATGAGAACGCACTCTGAGAGTCAATTGATAGTGATGAGTCCAAAGATACGACGATCAAGCTCCGGTCATGTCTCTGACTCTGAGCTTTCCTAGTCTTATGCACACACAAGCAAAAATAAAAATATTCATTAGTAAAGTTCATTTATGTTGTGACACACACATAAACACGGTCCAGTAAATATAAATGCTTTAAAACAACAATCATTGATCTGAAGTTCCTACATATCTTAATGGAAGTGTCTGATATTCAAAAATCAAAACTCGCAAAACGTATTTGACCACTTCATAATCTGTCACAAATGCAACCTTGCAATGAGTGGACAGAACAATCAGGCTGGAATGCAAATCATAGATGCTCCATGGATGTGTAATATCTATGATCTATCATTCCTGAATCTATTCACGCTTATCAAATCCGGATGATGGAGAAAGGATATAATATTTATGATCTATCAAAAGGAATAAATTCACACTAATCAGTATTAACATACAGTTCCCAATCTTAATTTTGTCTATTTATATTTTTCTCTACACAGTGCAAACAAATTTCACAACTAATTCATTTTACTGTTGTGACAATATATATATATATCATTTTAATGTATTTAGCCTTTAAAATTAACGGAAGATTTTAAAAAATATTTCGTACTTGACTTTAATTAATTAAGACAACTTAGAAACATAATTATGAAATCACTAGATACAACTCCAAATACAAGAAAAAAACTGCAGAATTACCAACGAATAGAGGATACACGTATATTTTTCATTATTCTTTTACATTATTATTATAAATAAATAAAATGATAAAGAATTCTCTATCAACGATGAACGTAATCAAGCTCTTCGATGATTCTTCATCACCCAAAACCTCTCGATCACTTGTGCTGTTCTTCCTGGAATCCTCCCAGCTATTAAATCCCACCTTCACAACACCAACAACAACAAATAATAGTTAATATCGCATAATTATAAATGACCCAACAAGGAAAGAAGAAAGAATGAAAAACCTTTCACCGACAAGCTTGTACATTCTGCAGATCAAATCCTCTTCTTCTTGTGTCATTGCTATTTCTTCCCACTCAAGACTGCTCACTTCTGTTTCATTTCATCAACCCACAAATTTTCTTGAGTAAAAATTTATAGGGCAACGTACGTGTTTTGGAGATGGCTGAAAAACATATATAATATACATACCTTCAGAAGAAGAGGTAACAGTGGTGGCATAAGCATTGGTCTTAGGGTGCTTCGAGTTACGCTGCTTCTCCATCTGAAACGACCACCGTTTACGATCTTTCCTTACCGATTTTATATATCACTTCAGGTGGTACGGTTTAAGGTTGAGCAGAGAGTAATGGAAAATTTTAAGGGAAGAACACGGACCCTCTTCTCTATTTATAGTGTCCATTTTTACCGACCCGTTTGGTATGTTTCATTCCACATTAAAAGTTATTATCTATTGTATATTAGTTTCCTTCGATTGTTAAGTGTATATGTACGTATACAAACAAACCAAAGAATATTAAATGTTATTATCATTATTTTAATTTGCAACTTATGGGAGTATGAATATAATGCTTGATGTGTTTAGTTGTGAACCAGTCATGTTAAACATGTTTCATTACATCAGTTGCTCCGCGTCATGTGTTTTGTGTAATTGTTTTTAGAAATAATGAGAAAATGACTAGCTACTTGCCCTGAGTTGATGTTTCATACGCAATAGCTACTATAAATAAATATGCAAGTAATAATAAATGATAATCAACTTAATGCTAACAAAGTATTTTACTTGGTATGTTTTTGTTACACACATGAATACACTTTTATTTCTTTCTAACCTCTGTAGCTTAAAATGAAAAAGGTTTTAGTTGGATATATGATTTTGCAGTAAATATTATATCAATCAGTTAAAAAATTGTTTTGATATTTTGTAACTTTAAATTTTTACGCACGGTGATGTCTGGAAAACAAGATTATCCATGAACATCATGATATACTTCAATTATTAGTGGTTGACAACACAATAAAAATGCTTGTGTAATTGAAAAGAAAAAAAGTTCAGCAAATAACTATCCAATTCCAACCCCATTATCTGCTGGTACGCATTAGGTGAATCACATGGTATTTGAATTTATGAATTCCAGTATTGAATTAAATTCCCAATTTAATGAGAAGTGATGTTAGAACTAGCAATTGGAGAGTTGAAAGTTCGTTAGAGTTGGATAGAAAATTAATTATAAGGTTGTGGATATTCCCATTATTCACATTGCAATGTTATTCCATGCTTGTTTTTATTTTGTTCGATTTATTATTTATTTACAGGACTTTCGAAAAAGGTTGAGCAAACTATGCAGTTGCAACTGAACATGACGCGTGGTATTTTGTTTTGTTTAGTTCATCTGTTGGGACCATGGCATTGATTCATGACCCATCCGATTTTTTGCACAGATTTTTTACGAATGCACAGAGACAATAATGGATGTTAAAAATAAACAAAAAGAAACTCCGTAAAAGAAGTGACTGACCGAGACCACAACATTATAAAGGTTGGCAGAAAAAATAAGTTAAACATTACTATAAAGAGTTGACTGAAATAAATGTTACCAAATTCGAAATTCTAAACTTTTTTAGTTATAATATTTATTAGAAAGTAGCAACATCGGACGGTGATGAATTACTTGTGTTTCGTGACAACACTATGAAATCACAAATGCTCTATCCGAATAAAATCATTATATGATTATAAAAGCTGATGTGCTAAGTATATATTCAAACTTTATAATATGCCTTGAAAAAAGTTGAAATTGGGAATCCATTAGCAAGACTAGCAGATGAGTGCTTTTTTTTTTAATTATTAAGCCCTCTCTAAACATAATAACACATGCCTTTACAAATCTTCCTCTTAATTATCCTGTCTTTTAAACATTAGACTGAGATTATGTTATGTTGTTCAAGTGAAATCTCAAAGGAAACTTATCAATTCCAAGGAAAATCAGATAAGATACTACAAACAAGGATGGAGAGATAAGTTTTACAGCCTAGATACTGAATCAAATCAAACTCGGGGTTTGGCAAGTTGTGTTTCTAAAGAAAGAAGAGGACATAAGGAGTAAATAAATTGGTATACAACCTGCGAAACTTTGAGGGGTAATGGGAATAGTGGATGAGTATCTATCACCATGGTCTGCCTTTTCCTCCAAGGCGGCGTGCAAGCTCAAAATCTTTTCTCACTGAACAGAAGCAGAAATGGATGAGCTTATATCTGTATACAAGGGAGACAGAAAGTGGCATCCTTATTTGAGGAGTACTTACTTAGAGTAACACGTCTTGCATGGATAGCGCAGAGCAATGAATCAGAGAACAAGCCAACTAAGTAATCTTCTGCGGCCTGCCCCCCAAAAAAACAATGAAGAGGTTAATGAGTCATCAAGTGGAAAATAGGAAGGAGTGGGTACCTCTTGAAGAGCAACAAGAGCTTCAGCAGTCCAACGGGTAACATGGGAACCGGCACAAGCATGGGTGATGCTTCTCACCTGGGTAGGTACAGAACAATGTTGCAATTAGTAAAGTTCATTACAAAGAGGAGACACCAAAAAAAAAAGGAAAGGAGAGAGATAACTTGTCGGACGAAACTAGCAGCAGGGATAAGAAGTTTGGAGGTCTTTTGGAAATGGCGAATCTCACGGAGGGCAACGGTGCCAGGCTTGTAACGGAAAGTCTTCTTCTTGTTGGAACCTACACAAAGGGCACACCAGAAATGAAAATAGACATTGTCCTGAGATGTTAAAAGGATATTTGATGCACTCACTTTGTGGCATAGCCTGTTTAGTTTGCTTAGCCCCTTTCTTCAACAAACAAAAAAGAGAGCAAGTTATGATTGTTGATAAGGAAGCAAATGTAATCTTACTTACTTTTCTACTGCCGGTTGCTGCTGGAGAAGGAGTTGCTGCAATTTGTGACAACAAAAACGAGACATGAAAAAAAGGAAGAGTCGCAACAAAAACGTGTTTAAGAGAGAAAAAACACTCACTCTGTTGAGCTTCACCAACACCTTGCCTCCCTCTTCTCGTCGGTGTCTATAAATTTTTCAATAAATTCATCAAGAAAAAGCAGCGTTTAAACGAGATTGCATCAAAACCTAAAAGGGGAAAAGATGGCCTACCGCACTCGGACCTGCCGCCGCCGCAGCCGAAGATGAAGCAGTCGCATCTACAATTCAAATTAGGGTTTAAACAAAAACTTTTAAAAAAACAAAACAAAAAGGGAGAGAGAGAGAGAGAGTACTGGTTCGATTGCGATCTCGTGCCCTGGAAGCGAAGTGCTTCGTTCTCGCCATTGATTACTTCTGTCGCCGGATGAATCGAATCACTACCGTACGATAAATCCTCTGGAAAATATCAGAAAAACTTTGGGTTGATTTACAAATGAAAGATTAAACTCGATAATGGGAAAAGCCGGGAACAGATTTGTTTTCCCGCTCTACCTCAAATGTTTTGATTTTCAAAATCCTTCTGCTTACTTTTTTTGACACACAGACACAACTCATAAAGGAGTTGCTTAACATGCCATCTCACCTAGAGGGTTTGATGACGAGATTATTGTAATCGTTTTCCTTTTTTTTTTTTACATTCAAAATCAAAAACGTGATAAGTTAACTCCTCAATAACCGTTTGATGGGCCCGATATGTAAAGAGCGATTACAACACATAGCCCACTGAGTATTAACAAACAAAAAGCTTTCCTCAAAGCAAAGCAAGAGAGAAATAAATAAGTTTTACAATCATTGAGCTTTACTCCGTTCTTCACCAATTCTCTTCTTCATCTCATGCGCTGCATTGAAAATCCACATTGTTGGTTGGTTACACACATAGCACTTCTTGTTCTTCGTGTGATGCTGCTTCATTACATCAAACCAAACCTCATTAGTTTCTACAAACCAAACACACACATAATCCCTTTTTTTTTTGGAACACAACACACACATAATAATCATATCATAATTATTAGCACTTAAAAAAGTTCATCTTCATACCTTTAAAGCGTAATGCTTGCAACTGGATCCAGGAAAGTCTCTCTGCATATGAAGCAAGCAAAGGGCAATTCTTCCTCGTTGTCATCATCTTCTTCAACTCCCATAGCTTTATTTCTCTTTCGAACTTTCTCTGCTTCTTCCCACTCTTTCTCTATCTGCCAACCCTGTTTGTAATCCCCACGGTCATGCAAGAATCTCCAAACCCGCAGTATCCGGTTTCTTTGTAATCCTTGCAATGTCAGGCTGGTAATCGAACCTAGCAGACACTCTGATATGAGCAGACACTCTGATATGAGCAGAAGCTCTCAATGGCCTCCAGCTTTCTCGCTAGAGATGGTTTGCTCTCTTATAAACCCAGCTTTGTGATCCGTATATCCATGGATTCCAGTGTAAAGCGAAGCCTTGTTTTTATTCCCTTTCAATGCTTCATCAAACCTTCGACGGTCGGCAAGAATAACCGAGAAGAGAGATATCAAAGGGCGGTTTAATTGAAGATGGGTTACTGGTCTACGTTGACAGCCCAATATTCTTAATGGGCTTTCTAGTTACCCAGTTTACCGTTTTACTCCCCATAATACTCAACCTTATGGATGCTTTTTTTTCTGAGGAATAAAGGGTTTTTTTGGATGCATGCATGCAGGCGATGTGCTATGCTTACGTCTCTAAATAATTTGAGTGGCCGCGATTCGTCGGAACACTCAATTTACGTGCAGCCCATCTGAAAATTGTTCCATGCATACATGTAGGTTCATATCTTCATTTTCAGGTAATTTCTTTCAGTCATCGGATTCGGAAGCTTGGGCTTGTGACGATAGTCTTAAAATGATTTGGACATAGCCGAAAGAGAGGTTGCAGACGGAAAAGCCCCAGAGCCATTCTTTCTTTTTAAAGTGAATCTCATAATGATATATATTAAAAAAATAGGAAAATTTTGACATACTTTTTATTGAATCAGTTTTTAGATGATAATTCTTCTGAATAAACCCAAAGTTAGTTTATTCCAGCAAAAATAAAAGAATTTGAGCAAAAGAAAAATTAACAACTAAAAATAGATCCTGCCACCACCATACCATACCATACCATGTCCTCTGCTTGTATATGTTAAAATGGATTAACGATCACCGCCGGTGGATCCTCCCGGAGAAGACCAATCTGGTCTTCATAAATTCCAAACGGGTTCTCACCTTCGTAATTTCCGGGTGGGTTATAAACACAAATCGCATAAAGGCCACCGTTTGAACAATCCACACGTGCACACCCAACCTTTGTGCTATCTCTCCACACGATCTGCGTGTAATGTCCACACATTTGCCCCGGCTCACACGTGTTAGCCTTCACGTCGTAAAACTTGTTCTCATCGGCCCACACTTTAACGATATTCATGGTCCTCCAGTTACTCTGTCCCGCCCAAAATATGTTTTCTCCGTACGGACCGTTTGAGTGAACCAGCCTACAGTCCTCAACGCGCTGTCTCGCCCAGCTACGCGCGTACGCCGCTAGTCTTCCGTCCCATTGTAACGGTGGTTCTCCCACGCGGGCTCGTATGAGGTTGTGTGCGTATAGAAACTGAATGCTCGCTCTGTTTACTTTGTTATGATGTCGTCTTCTCCTCCACCTGGACCTGAACGAGGGTCGTTTCCAGGTCACCGACAGCGATGATGAGGACAGAAAGCGACTACGTGTCGCTGACGGAGAGTTAATAGCTGTTTTTATAGCAGAATCGCTGTCATTAATTTGGCCCGTCACGGCCCAAAACTGGAGGAGGAATAACACAACGGTGACGAATATGATAAACGGAGCTCGTAATCCCCCTTTACGAAGCTCCATTTTTTCAATAAAGAAAATGGAATTTTTTTTTTACAGGAGAGTTAATTAGTTAAATGTAGGTGAAAGTATAATTAACTCTAAGGTAGAATTTGTGAGAAGGAACGAATTAATAGGTAACTGTTTCTATTTATGAACGTTAAATGTAAAAATATATCTTTTGCAAGTCAATCTAAGTCAACGCACGGTGAATAATGATTATCGGAATGCCACTAGGAATAAAAACGGTAGTTAAAACACATTTAGGCTCCAAGTGGTAAAAATATACTCCTACATTTTATGAATCACACAAGACATACTTGACCGGTTGGTGAATCAACCAAATCTCTTTTGAGACCGGTTTTCCTGGTCCAGGCAAGCCATGGCTTTGTCTACGCGTAATCTGTGATTGAAGAAACAGTACATTAGGAGAGAAATCACAACTAGAGATCATAAAAATGAAGAAAAGAACATAGTATTTAAAGGGTCAAACATATAAGAGACAAGAAACACTTCTTGCTTCATAGTACTATATGCTAAGTGCTCACTCATCATTACATGGTAGTGGAATGAACAATTTGCATACAGAAAGATTAAAAAATCCCACATGATAATCAAATAAACATTCCCTGACGGTCTACTTGTCAAATGGTTCCTGTATTATGATAAACACAACCTGGTGATCATATCTACACATTATGATATCTTATCCTCTTAGTTGTACTGTGACTATAACAAGTTTCATGAGAGATTTAATGTTCCAACAAAAAAGAAAGCTAACCTCCATAGCTACGGAGACAAACGGTGGGTTGTGTTCACTCGTCCCTAGACCAATATCCACTCTTTCCACCAGTTTTACGCTCGAGCCTAACATCTGTAATGGTGATATCTTTGGAAGCAGCCTTGCACATGTCGTAAACAGTTAAGCCAGCAACTGATACAGCAGTCATAGCTTCCATCTCAACACCGGTTTTTCCAGTGCAAGAAGCTTCTCCTTCAATGTCAACACTAAAATCCTCAGGGTTTAATCTTAAGTCTACACGAACATGAGTAAGAGCAATGTTATGACACAAAGGTATTAAACTGCTGGTTTGTTTAGCTCCGTTGATGCCAGCTATTTTGGCCACTCCAAGAACATCTCCTTTCCCCATTTGATTGGCTAAGACCAAATCGAAAACTCTTTTCCCTAGAATCACTTTACAACAAGCCAGTGCGGTTCTCCTAGTGTTGTCCTTGGAAGAAACATCCACCATTTGAGCTTCCCCGGAGACCCCAACATGGGTCAGCTTAGACATATCTTCAGTAACCACTTTTGCAGGTTGTTCATATTGCCTAGAACTCTCCGGTTTTGTAGATTCAATACTGGATTTCAACTCATGGTAATCCATTGTAGCAGGAGGTTCAGCTCCAAAGATTGATTGCATTTCCTGAAACACCAAATGATCAGCTAAAAACCAACGAAGATGTAGGAATCTATGGAGAAAGCAACCAACTTCAAAGCATTTTCTTCTTATAATCTATCATTGGAGAAGCGAACTCTAAAGCAGTAGACTGGATCTACTTAGATTCTCAACGCGATTAGTGTAGCTAATTACAGAGAGTAAGAAAACCTGATTCAGCTCATTTAATATTTGGAGATCGATTTCATTGGAAACTTTACTGCTGAAAGCCCTTCTCGCCGGAGAAATCACAGCCGGGAATCGACGGAGAAACATGGCGCGGCGGAGCGTCGAAAACATTTTATTTCACGACAAGAACAAGAGAAGAGAGAGAGACGCAGATAAAAGTAGACTTCTACTAAACCGGAACTAAAAGAGTAGCGAATGGTTTTCTTAGGCCTGCTTGTTTGGTTTCTTCGGTTATTTGGGGTCGGTTAGTTTGAGTCCATAGCGAATGTTCTCTTTAGGCCTGCCGGTTTTGTTAGTTCGGTTTGGTTAATTCGATCAAAATTCAAAATTTTGATTACGGTTTGATACTAAAAAACTTTATTAGAAGATTGAACTAATCAATTACCGAACCAAACCGAAAACTGTTTCTTTTTTAGTTGTCAAATCAAGCAATTTTTCTAACCGAGCTGAACCGAAAATCGAAAATTTAAAGTTCCACAGGTTCGCTTAATAAATGCAGGCCTGGTTCTCTTTAGTCCAAATTACCCGAATTTTAGCTTGTATAATTTCAAAACGATATTATTGAAACCGAAATGGCGAAATACAATGTAGCTCTTATTATTATCCAACTCTACTATGTGTACAAATGAGGTGCCAATCGTGGCTTAGCAAACGCCCACAATGGTTTAGCCTTAGGCATAGTCATCCCATAAACTTCCAACGTATCTATATTTTCCGGCGAAGTCCAGTCAAAGCAATGGAAGAGCCGAGCCAAAGCCATTAGAACCATCGTCACACCTAACGGAGCTCCTGGACACTTCCTTTTCCCCGCGCTAAACGGCAATATCTTATAATCCGCCCCGTGACTTATCTCCACCCGTCCCTTACCATCTACCGGCCAGTGTCGTTCGGGCCTAAACTCGTCAATGTTGTCCCATACCTTAGTGTTTCGACCCAACCCATGTGTGTTGATGAAGACACGTGTCTTTGCTGGGATGTAATAGCCGTTGATCGTTGTTGGTCGAATGGATTCGTGAGGAATCAAGAACGGTCCGGCCGGATGCATTCGAAACGTCTCTCGTACCACACAACGTAGATAGTTTAAATGGACTAGATCAGATTCATCGACCATCCGCGTTGATCCTACAACATTATCAAGCTCCTCTTGAATTTTACGCATCACTCGCGGTTGCTTAATCACTTCGGCCATGGCCCATTCGTTCGTAACCGCAGACGTGTCGGTCGCAGCCGCTATCATGTCCTACTCAAGTTACAAATATAAACGTAAACGTCAATTACGCAAATAATAAAAATGAAAAGACTGCCAAATATTAACTTAAACAAACGTAATGAGTTTGATGCATTATTGAACTTACCTGAATGAGAGCCTTGATTTCAACGTCATCCATGTGTTCTTTCCCATTCTCACCAGGTAGAGATAGTAAAACGTCAACAAAATCCATGTCTCCGTTGTTATTATTATTATTATTGTCTTCTTTTTCTCGTTTTGCTCTTCTGTGTTCATCGATAATCTTTGTATGAAACTTGTCCACACGCTTCTCTACGTCCCTCATTTCTTTCTCGCAGCCGTACGGATCCACCCACCTCCAAAACGGCAAGTAGTCACCTAAGTAAATAACACCCAACAGCCTAAACAGCTTATGAGTTATATGCATAAACTCTTGGGCTTTTTTTGGGCCTACTACAGACCCAGGCCCAAAGAATTGTCTCCCTAGTAGCATCCGGGTCACATTGTTCATAGAGAAAGCACCCAATACTTCCCTAAGGTTTATGAGCTTTCCACATTCCGCTCTGTTGTAGACATCCCCTATTAGATACTGGGCTTCTTCGACCCTTTGGGCTGTAAAAGATTCAAGCCTTTTGGTTGTAAGTAGGTGTTCCATGCATATCCTCCTCATTCGTTTCCAATGCGGGCCCATAGGCGCTAACGCCACATCCCCACATCCGTATGCCAAGTGGACTGCGGCGAGTGTTTTAGGCCTCGATGAGAAAACATCGTCCTGCCTAAAGAGAATCTCTCGGATGGTATCCGGATCATTCGTTGTGATGGCGTCGATGTTTCCAAGCCGAAGGTAGACTAATGGGCCGTACTTGTCACAGAGCGTAGCCATATCCCGGTGTGGTAAAGGGCCCAATTGGAGAAGGTTGCCCAAAATAGGCCATCTTGGTGGGCCTGGAGGAAGCTTTTGGGTTTTACATGCTGAAGCTTTTAACCATCTCCATAGAAGAACATTAAGAAAGAGAATAGCAAAGAGAGAAAAAGCCAACAATAAAATCATCTAATCTTCTATTTTGTGTTTGACAGAAACTTTTCTTTTGTTTACGTTTCCTATGCTGTCTTAATATATAACAAATAATGAAAGACTATTAGCTAAGTTTTTGTTAGAACTACCATTCACATAACTTCCCGAATATTTAGATATAAACTATATACCTCTTTCTTTGTGTGTCATTTTTACAGACTGCATGCTATGTTCATGTTCTTTGAATCGTTTTAGTAGGACATAATTAGCTCACAGGAGAGACATCGCATCTTGATAAGAAAAATAAAGACATGTAAAGTTGAGCGCAGACAGAAAATCAATATAAGGTCAGAAAACTAATAAAAACGTTCCTATTTTTCATCCTTGAAATTATCGAAACTGAAAGGGAATAAGAAAAAGACAACACTCATGTAGTAAAATCAACTGGAGGCTAGCTAGCAAATGGTTCCATGGTCTAGTGGTTAGGACATTGGACTCTGAATCCAGTAACCCGAGTTCAAGTCTCGGTGGAACCTTTTTTTTTTAACTAACTCTCTAGTTCCATGGACAAATGGTTTCATGGTCTAGCGGTTAAGACATCAGAACTACTGATTCTTGAGCAAGTTCAACACTTTTAACACAAGCAAGTCAAGTAAAACTTCGAAAATCCTAAGTCTGGAGGATTCTTCATCAGAAACTTACTTCTACCTTGTCTCTCCCAAAAGGCTATTTATTTTATTCTTTCGCACCACACTAATCGAAACAATGTATATGTTTCCCCATTAATATTTTTATATCATCGAAAGATAAACGAGGGGGATAAGCGTAACAAGTTAGCATTTCTTTCTGATGGTACATATAATCCAATTAAAGCTAGAATGGGCTGAATTGTACGGGTAGTAGCGTAATTCTTCTTTCTTTTTTTGTATAGACTATAAACTATGTTCTTCATTGACAAACTTCTTTTCCTTTTCTTTTATTTTAATTGATTTTTTTTTATTTTTCATGGATGCCACTCATTTATATTATCCCACATCGGGTTTTCATAGTTAATGATTAAATATGTATATATTCAATTTGTCAAAAATGAACTCCGTGTTTAATTTCTACAAAATCCAAGACCGTCACCTTTTTAGTACCAACCAAAACATATATAATCATAAAAAGTCACTACTTTATATCTAACAAAAACTCACAAAAAGGTAAAGGCACTGACCAAAACTTAATTGCTCATCGTATGAAAGAAGACAAAAAAATCTTATAAGCTCATCGGAAAAAGACGTCACACACACACACACACACAGCTATAATTTCAGTTACTTTCCTGCTTAAAAAAACGAATTAATTGTTTGAAGAAAGTTGTGTCCAAAAAAAAAAGAAAATTTGTTTCAAGAAAGCCCCCCCAAGGAAGACAAACTGATTATATTTCTCTAACTGGTAGTGAAGCCAAAGCCGTAATTAAATGATCTGATGTAAGAAGAAAGAGTGTTTTCTAACTCCTCTTGCTCGCTATTTCCTAACTGAGAGCAGATATCTATAAATAATATTTTTCTTCCAAAATATTACTCGGAGTAACTTTTAATATTTCCTTGTTTATATGTGTGGAATTTATTGTTTTATATATAGACATGATTGGTTAAAAAGTGGAAGCCATATACTTCAGGTGATATTTTATCAAATGCCCTTTTGATGTCAATATATAAGTCACCGCACGAAGACGTGGGTTTTCATGTGATAGTCATATTATTCTTGAAATCCGTATATGTTTTATTTATAAGCTTATATATATACGTTTTTCTAGATTATAAATATGTTCATGACATGAATTACGGATATAATAGCTGTGAATGTCACGCTGTATTCGTTTGTATGTAACTTTAAATTTAGTAGCAAGTAAAATCCTAAAAGAAAACTTTTAAGTTCCTAACCAAAAAAAAAAACTTTTTAGGTTAGATTCTGAGTGGTATAGACTAGAGTTTAGACTATGGTCCCTTCAAAAAAATCATCAATGCTATTATAAAAAAGCGACCTCTGTGGACATGCGCTGCCCAAATATATGAATGAACATAAAATTAATAAGTTAACAATATGAAAGGAAAAGGGTTCTTTGTAGATATATTTTCACGAAAATGGCATGCATGCACTAAACAATTACACCTAATAAAGCGATCTCAGTTATAATAAGAAACAATAATAATAACATGAAGATTTCCTGACTTTTTTGTAGTAAATTATTATAGTATATACATGTTCACTACGAAATTTTAATTTGTAAAGTAATGTTAATTGTATATGTCAATAGGTGATTAGTATGCTAGTAGCAGTAGCATGTTTTGGGTTTTGTTTTTCGTTTTTTTTTCTGGCTACGAAGTTCTAGAGTTGATTAGTTCATAATTTACCTGGACGGTAAATCAGAAGATGTTTTTCTTTTGTCAAAGAAAACAATAAGAATGTTTTTGTTTTTTTTTCTTCTAAAATGTGTTAGAAGTTGGTAGCTAGTTTTTTTCACCTGCGATCAATATTTTAGCTTTTTTACGTTGTATGGACTATAATATATGCATGTTGATTATTTATTCAGCATGATTAACCGGAATTTCTTAAGGTGAGGTTCTTAGCTTTTCTAAGAGACGTATCTTAGCTTTTAACTAAAAAAACCTAAAAACCGTCTCTTAAATAAGAACCATAAGAGCCGTCTCTTAGCGGGAAAAATGCAAAAAAATAAATAAATAAATAAAAAGACAAATTTTACGTTAAGAACCCCACCTTAAGAGACACGGGTTAATCATGGCCTAATCTTACTTAACTACAGACATAAAGGATGGGACATCACCAGTACCTTAAGCTATTGAAAACCTTTCCCCACCACTCCCGTATGATGGGAGACAGAGATCTGACATATACACTTTTTTTGGTTTAGTTTGACATATAGACTTTATTACTGGGGACATCAATAAATCATGTTCATAAAATTTGTTCTTATGCGATATTATAATTACTTTGGCTACTTAAACTATGTATTACTTGTTGACAAAAAAAAAAAAAAAAAAAAAAAAAAAACTATGTATTACTTGTTTTATTTATTTACGTTAATTACTGTAACAATACATAGGCAGACCATAAGCCATATATTATATAGTATATAATTGTATATGCGACTGACTTCACATTTTTAACAAATGTTCTACAACACTCATTTTTCATCAACAGAATTATCTTAAAAATAGGAAAAAACTTCACTAATCTACTATCCAACTAAAGTAATTTGGTATGAAACAATGTAGTTAAGTGATAAAAAGATAAGATTAGGACGCTAACATGTTTCATGTTCGCTCCACTTAGTGCGCAAAATTAAGTCATATTGTTGTACAGACTAATTCAAAAAGTTAAATTAATCGGCGATAAATAGTTCTATAAATTTTTATCAAAAGTAAGAACTTCTATAATATAAATTTCATTATGTTGGATGTCACTTATGTAAATTCGCATGGTTATTGGATGAGAGTATGGGACTATAAATGCTGACTACGGTGTGTAACTAACCACATCACAAGCTCTTTAAAATGTTACAAGAAAGGATGGAACTAGCACCACCACCACCACCACCACTTACCAACAAAGAACCAACAACAGCCGCGGCTAGTGCCGTTAAATCATGCGGCGGAGGTGGTAGAGAAACCTTCTCGACGACGAGGCATCCAGTGTACCACGGAGTTCGCAAACGTCGATGGGGAAAATGGGTTTCCGAGATCAGAGAGCCCCGAAAGAAATCTCGGATTTGGCTCGGATCTTTTCCGGTGCCGGAGATGGCAGCTAAAGCTTACGACGTGGCGGCGTTTTGTCTGAAAGGAAGAAAAGCTCATCTTAACTTCCCCGAAGAAATCGACGATTTACCTCGCCCGTCGACGTGTACGGCCAGAGATATCCAAATCGCGGCGGCTAAAGCGGCCAACGACGTCAAGATCATTAAAACGGGAGTTGACGTGGCAAGTATCGGAGACGGAGATGATTTCTGGGAAGGCATAGAGCTGCCAGAGCTTATGATGACCGGATGTGGGTGGTCGCCGGAGCCTTTCGTTGCCGGAGATGATGCCACGTGGTTGGTGGATGGAGACTCGTATCAGTGTCAGTTCATGGCGTGTCTGTGAGTGCATGTAGTTGTCGACTGTGTCCTATTCGCTATACGTGTTCATTGTATCGTTATTAATTGTTTTGGCTAGATCATCGATTAAATTGCAATTATATATTTTTAGTATGCATTTTATATCTGTCTCTAGTTTCTTGTTTTTACTTGATTAATATTATGTAGATACCAGGCATGTTTGTACGATCTTGAATGAATACGTATATGTCTGTTCTTAATTATTGTACATATTTAGTTACATAAATTTGCTTGCATAATAATGATTTTAACTCTAACTGAGGTACTCAAATTTAGGGTTGTTGCTACTTCCTATAAATAACCATGCACTCAGTTTTCATGGATGCCAAACAAGTGACTCAAACAAATAACCTAAGCATTCGTATTAATTACACGAGCAAAAACTAAACACTGTTCAATGACTTGTTAGTTTTGTTAGTAGAAAAAATGTACACTTTTCTAATTTGAATAGGGTCTTAATCTGAGTTGGGTTGTTGTTGTTGTAAGTGAATCAAAATCACACGATTGAAAAGAAACATAGAAATTATAATTAAATAATCCATTTGTTTCATAATAAGTGTAATTTTAAAATTTTCATTTAAAAAATTGTCATTCTATAATTTTAATATAATTTTGCATATTAAAAGTTTTTATTATTTTAATTAATCAATAGATTTTTATTTAATTCATTCACATTTTATTAATCATGCATTAAATAAATATATATTAATTTATTATATAAAAAAATTAATCTTCGTAAAAAATATCAAACGATATCTATTAAAAAAATGGAGAGTATTTTCAGAATATAATTAGATCAATTTAGTTTTGTTTCTATAGAATCTTTTGATTATGCTGGCTATTGTCTACAGAAGAAGCATGTTTCTTGCTGGTTTTAATTTGTGTAACTCCTTATTTATTATCAATGAATCAATATTTTAGTGTCAGAAATAAATAAATTAAGATCGAACTAGATATACGTGTTAAGAAATGGACCACACATATGTTTTTGTCCAGAAAGGATCGTCCGTAAACGTATCAGACCTTTTATATAAGCAGTCCGACCTAAGCTCGACATATCATAAGATATAAAGTAGTAATTATCTGACCTAATACAAGTATTTAACATTTTGACATGTGAATATTAAGTTGTAGTTCAGATACTGTAATAGAATTATGTTCATTTCATGTAGGACACAAGATAAGACGAGAACGCGGAAAGTGTACCCGCATGGAAACAAGAGATGTCTGGTTAGAGAACTTTGAAATTATTAGTATTTGTCCTTGCATCGTCGTGTGACGATTTTGCACCACATATTACGATATGTAATACACAACGTGCTGAATAATCACGTCTAAAACGACCTTTCGAATTTATTGTTTGAGACAAGGATTTGTTGGGCTTGATAGTTACAACTGCACTCAAGAGCTATCTACTCTTCTAGAAATCCACTCCAAGAAAATCGAATATATATTGGTTTTATTTAACTATGAAAATATTACTTCAATGTGTCAAAGTTCACACTTCGGGTATATGTGAGGACAAAACTAATCTTATATGATGTGATTTTGTATTTAGAAAAATTATGTATGATAATATTAAAAAGATTATCTTTGCTGGAAATTCCTTAAAGCTTTAATATCATTTTTGTATTCATAACACAGAAATAATTTCATATTTCATTAACAATGAAGAAATAATAAATGGCTATTCATAAGAACAAACGTTTGTCAAAATATCTTTTAAGCTCACATGAATCCAGGTGATCGGTTAAAGCTTCCATAATCCATTTTAAACTAACAATCTCAAAATTGCTTTAAAGGGTTGTGTCTACGTATCAATACTAAAAGAGGCATCATATGAAAATAAAGACCTAACGTGGCCAGCAAGACACAAGGTTGCTTTAGTTGGGGTATCTTAAGAGGGGTTCTTGCACTGTTCGCGGACCCCATTAACATGTGGGGTCCATGAACAGTGCAAGAACCGCTTCTTAAAACTCCTAAATAAGAACCGTTTTTGAGGGTTTCTTACACTGTTTGCGGACCCTACTGCCACGTGGCGATCCGTAACTGGTTCTTTTTTAATTTTTTTTTAATTTTTTTTTTAAAAATCAAAAAAAAAATTAAAAAAAAAATAAAAAAAAATAGGAACCCCACTTGGGGTTCCAGGGTTAATCATGCCCTAAGGCTTCCAGGACATACGTATGGGCTTTAGTTAGTGAATTGCGTCAAATACGGTCTGAATTAGTAAATTGGGTTTTGAAAATGTTTAGAAATATGGAAATGAGTCCAACATTCTCAAGCTTTTGGTCTAAACTAACCAATATCCCCAATATATTATTTGAGAATCATTTAAAAAGTTGTAACCTTAAGTTTGTAAAAATTAAAAATAACCCCAATCCTACGTGGCATAGCTCTTTGACTTCTATTTTCAAATCCCAAGAATTCTAGAGTATGTGATATAATGTATAGTTTAAAAATAATATTCTCTAGCAATATAATATTCCGTAGGTTATAGTTGGTCGCATATATTAAATATTTATTGTTTCACATGCTTTCCTTAAATAAAACCTACGGAATTACCTAATATGATCAAAATATATATATGACAATTAATGATTTTAAACAATAAAGATTTGATAACAATCTGTATACTTTTTTCATTTTGTTTATTTCTTTATTATTAAAATAAATTACACAATTACATTAATCATATAATAAAAATCTAGATTTTTTTTTTTGTGTATGTTGTATTTCGAATTTTTCAAAATGAGTATAAATTACTAAAACTGTTAAAAGTCCCACATAAACTTTTAAGATCAAGGTTTTAATTTTTTTTTCTATACTAAAATATAATGATTAGAAGACCATATGAAGAAATAATTTTAGTTTATATATATTTAACATCATTTTAATTAAACTATACATCGTATGAAAATACATACTTATATTTTGATATTTGCCTTGAACATATATTGAAAAGTTAATATTTTAATTTTGAAATATGTCATTGTTTTTTTTAAATGATTATAAATTATTGAAACTACTAAACATCTCACATTAAAAAAAATTGTTGGTGTAAAGTTTTGTTACACAAATATGTAAATAATCATAAAATCATATGAGTAGAAACCTCATTTAATTAATATCCATATTAAAAGTATGTTATATTACTATGTTTATATCATTTAAATTTAATTATATATCATATACAATATATAAGATTGATTATTTTGCTTTATTTACCCTAATTGTGAATAAACAAGAGTAATAGTTAAATTTATATGCATACGCCAATTTATTACATAATAGTAACTAATTTCTTAGTTATTTAATATGTATTTATTATTTTATTATTTATAATATGCAGAAAAATATAAAATAAATAATAAATATAAAATACTTATTATGCATAAAGTGCAGATCTTAACCTAAATATGTATCTCTTTAATTATTTTAAATCTTAAGTATTTTCTAAAACAAACGAAATGAGAATAAAATTCAAAATAAATATTTATATTGAGTAATAACCAAAATATAAAAAAACATAGCAAGAGAAAAATGGAAGATAAATAGGACTGACACGTGAACGTAAACTTCTCATAACCATAATTAATTTTTAAATTGTTAAATCATGATATAAAACTGAGTTAATTTTTGATCTGTTAATTTTTAATTTTTTTTTAATATTTTTAATTATTATGGTTATGTTAAATCATGACCATAATTAATTTTAAATTATTTATTTGTATTTGAAAAACTTAAAATATTGTTTTTAAAAATAATTTAAAAATTAACATATTTTTTTTATAAATTATTTTAAAAAATAATAATTTGTAAAAAAATATAATTTTCTAATATTATTAGACAGATAAATAAATTATATTAAATTAGTTTTGAAACTTTATATATTTTAAATACAAATATTTTACCAATTGCTTCTTAAAAAACATTAGGAAACTTGCTAATACTCTACCAATCAAGCGCAGTAATACGCCATTTATTTTTCATCACTCGAACACTGAAAAGTGAAAAGATATATGAAAACAGATCCATTAAATTCTAAGATTTGATCTACATTTCTAATTAAAATTGTTTCTGATCCTACATATAGATAATTATATAAAAATTTCAAAATTCTTAAATTTCAAATACATACAAAAACAATCATATGTAAATTTTAAATTTGTCAATACTAAAATTTTATATTTTAATTACATATATTCACCATGCGCAAGGCGCAGGTCTTATCCTAGTTAAACTTATATATAGGAAGGGAATATCACACATTATAAATACATGAAAACAACACACAATTTTAGTGGCAAAGTGAAAGTTATAAACCCTAAACTCCCTCTAAAGAGCAGTCAGTGATCAAACAAAAGACGTTTTTCCAAGACTCTAGAAGGAAAACAACCATCCAACAGTCCAACCTAAGAGCAGACCAGCACCAATGAGACTAAACCCCAACGCAAAAGCTATCATATATCTCCCTGTCTCACCCATTTTCTTATTCTTCTTCCCTCTTATCTTCCTCTTTTTCAGATTCATTCCTTCGACCTGCCCTTGTTCTTGTTCCTCCTTCATCTGCAGATAGAGAGATTCCATTTCAAGAAGCTTTATCCATTGCTTGTAAGCTAACATCTGACTCGCTTGCCTCATCAAGATAGTTATCAGACGATCTTTCTCAGCGCAAGCTTCTTGAGCAGCTTTCTCTGCTTCTCTTGCTCTGGTTTGAGAATGCCTTAGTGCTTCTAAAAGCTGACCTTTGCTTAGATCATCGCTCTTAGGAGAAGACTTTGGACTCGTGTTCTTCCTATCTGTGCTATTACTGTAACTCAAAGATCTCTCAAACCGATTGCCACTAGTGTTCCACGGTAACTTAACTGCTGTCTGAAACCCCTTTTCGACACTAGTGCAGTGAATGCTCTTGTGGAGCTTCTGGGGTGGAGGAAGATCACAGTTTTGAATATGATGATCAACTGATCTAGTGGCAACCAAGAGAGCTAATTCATCTTGATTCGTAGTGCTTCTCCACCATGGAGTTGTAGCTATATCTTTCTTGCTAATGAAGCTATAGTCTTCTTCTTCTTCTTCTTCTTTACTTATCCTGGTCAAGTCGACGAATTTGGTATCTTGGAGGAAAGAGTTTGCAATGTCCTCATCAAAACCAGATGATCCCTTAAGCCACCATTTGGTATCAGAAGAGAAATCAGAGGAATCTCCAAAACTTGCAGAAGAAAAGCTGTTTTTGCCAGAAGAAGAAGAAGAATGTTGTTGATGGTGGCAACAAGATAACCTCGGAGGCATTGTAGGATCTTCATGAACAAGAAAACAACGACTTTCTCTTCTTTGCCAGAGTGCTCTTACTTCACCTGCTCCCATTACCATATCAATGTTAAGACACCCTGAAAAATTAAGAGACAAAATCAAAATATAAAATCTTCGATTTATGAAACATATAACAAAAGTAAAAGGAGTTTACTTTAATTTTTATATACATCTGGATAGCTTGCTACTTACGAGATTGCTTCTAAGCAAATGATTTAACTCATATACAAGGATGATTAACTCATATACAAGGGACTGCTTTAAAGAACATACACGCAAGTCTCTCTTTGCTGCGATCACTCAAGCAATTCTTCACAAAAAAATCATATATATTGACAGTTAATAATTTCTAATACAATCTCCACATTTATAAATGAAATTCTGACATATCCAGGCAATTTGAATACAAATCTCATTACAAAATCAGTTTTTTTTTTTTAATAAAAAAACTCAGCTTGTTCTAAGAAAGTAAAAAGTAGTCTTTGAGTGCAAACTTTACCAAACTTTCAGAATCAGAACCATCATCAACCGTAAGATGAAACCATCGACTGTTTAGAGAAACCAATCAGATCGAACAAAACCAAGAGAACTGATTTATGTAAACCAGAAGACACTAAAACATAAACAGAGAAAGAGTAATAGATTTGTATTATAATAGAAGAAGATCATCTTACAAACATACCATTTTAATTTAATTCGAAGATTCCAATTGAGTCTTTCTTTATTTAAACAAATGAATTTGATCTTCAAACCGAAGCTTTTGGCTTTTCTGCTTTTCTTCCTTCGCACTCTGTCCCCATTGTTTCCGAACCGAGTTTCACAGTTTCGTTAAAAACTTCCGAGTTCTAAAACGACGCAGTTTTCAATAACTTGTTGGCTTTGTAAGCCGCTGAATTGTCTACACGTGTCTTTATAGAGGAAGTATCGACGGTTCATATTGGTGTAGACCCCACTTTTATTTAAAGGATAAGACGTTTTCTTTTTTCTTACATTGGACCGAAAAAACAAAATATCATTAGTCTTATTCTACCTTTGATTATTCATTCATTCCTTTCAATTTGTCGGCTTTAAAGTTTACACCGAATTCCATTTTTTTAATCAAATTAATATTTTATAAATCACTGTAATTTGATTTTTTTTTTTTTTTTTCGAAATGCTTTTAAAGATTAAAGGAGAGGTTTATTGGATAAAATGTACAAACCAGGTGGACTTTAATTGGATACGTGTCATTGGAGATGTTATAGTCACGTTATAGTCAGTCAGCCACGTGTTTTCTAGATCCAAACCGAATCATTACGCGCACTCAACCCATCCTCGTGTTCTAATGGATAACTCTTTTGAGTCCACGACATGCATACTTTTACTTGTGCCAAACCTTAAACCTAACTACTGTTTAACAAGGCCTATATTGTTTCCTAAGCCCATTAAAGTAAGCCCAATTTATTTTGTACTGGATTTTTTTTTTGTGAATTTCTTTGTTCATATACATATATATAAGAAAATAAGATCACATCAGAGCTTTCAAAATTAGTTACAAATATTCAACAAACATAACTCTTTAATAAACCAATTCCTTAATATGAACATTTATGTTTGTTTTTGTTTTTTTCCCTTCTCTTACCATAACAGGGATGGATCTGCTGAGAAGAAGGTTAGTTATTTGTCAGAATTGATGGCGAAGATGCGAACCTTGTGCATATCAAGGAACTTGGCAACAACTAGAACCATCAACGAGAGCGAGTGTGTTGAGCAACAGCCATGGATGTCTGTAACATGTTGTATGTGATGCTATCAAGTACCTGCATATGTTTTATATAGAAATGTATATATCATTTATCTGTTTAATTAAGAAACGACAAGGAAAACAGTCACAATATAACGTCAAAAACAAGTAACAACAGAAGATAAAAGAGCTCAATCTCAAAGCTAACTTAGGCGTTTGACAACAAACTAAACTATTACTTAAAGCACTGTTACAAGTTATTTGGATTTGCACTTGATGTCTTTGCTACTATTCCATCACAAAACATGCAATAACATGATTCAAGACTGACTCAAGTGAGTCACCTAACAAAGTCGGTATCAGAATCTTCTTCTTTGTCTTCTTCAACTTGCTCAATACTCTTCACGTCAAGGTTGAGAGCCAAATCCTCCACGGCCACCTTCACCACATCCGTTCTAACCCCAATATCTGTAGCATAGCGACTCATACAATACATTCCAGCAGTCACTGTTGCCACACCTATGGGGTTTGGAATCAGCAGATTGAAAGGAGAAGAGAGTAGTGCAGCCAAAGGAGCACCAACAATTGAAGAAGCTTGACCGCTTCTTCCTACACCGAGCTTGTCCATTATAAGCAATCCGGTCTTGCAATAGAGCGCGAAATCCTCGCAGTTGTTCTTGAAAATGTCGTAGTTTCCAAATCCGTTTTGGAGAAGGAACATTGCCCTGTGGATGACTGAATCAGTAGAGTCTGATTGTGCGGTTGTGCAGGTGCCTCCGCGGACTTTGGTGAGGAAAACTGATGGGCTGACTCCATATTCGAAGCAGTAGACTGACCCGTTCTTGAGGAAACAGTCCAAACAAGAAAGGACCACTCCGCTGTTTGGTTGTCTGAAACCACAATCTGGAAACGTTGGGCAAATATCTTCAGAGGAAGAAGCTGATGTAATTGATGGATTAATGTTGTGCTCAGGTCTGAAATGGACAACCTTGGATCCACCGACAAAGATTCCTGCAATAAATGAGTTCGATGGCATGTCTAAAACAGTATCCAATCCAATCCAATCCAATCCAGTCATCAACAGAGGAATTTATACAGATGAAGTCAATGAGATTTCAAACTAAGTATAGATTAAAAAGAGTAAAGTCAAAACCTTTTGTCTTTGAAATATCTGTGTCTAGATAAAGTCAAAAACTTTTGAGAAATAGTGTTCAGTTACAGAAACAGAGAGAGTGAATCGAAAAGTCACCGTGGTGAGAGTAGGCGAAAACAGCTCGGTAAGTGTAGATGTGATCTCCTGCCTTGAGCTCCTCCCTCTCCATCTTGTTCGTTAGCAAACCCATTCCTTCCTTCCTTCTCTCTCTACTACGCAAACCTTTTCCCTTTTGCTCTTCTGGAAAAATGCAGCTTACAAGTGTGAGCTCTGACGGTGCAGACAGGTAAAGTAACGTTTTCTGGAGAGAGGAGGCATATGATTGGGTGAACGAACTGGAGCTGTTGAGCTAACCCGTTACGGAATCTTCTCACGCCGTTATCTCTTAATCCCAAATTCGACCAACGAGGCCCAAATAATCGCTGATTTTCCGGGATCTTTTGTACCTTGATTTCAGCTGAGGTTAGTATGGTAAATTCATCGTGCATGGCGTTGGTTAATGGAGCTACAGAGTAACCGGAACAAAGCAAAGCAAAGAACTACTTGGTTGAATAGGTCAAGCAAAGGATTTTCTTTTATTCTTTCCAAAGGTTCTTTAAGAAAAAAAAAATCAATTACAAGGCTTTATTTTATAGAGGAGAAAACAAGGCAAATATCACACACTATTATTGGAGACAGATACTCCAATTATAAACTTTGACATCGAACTCTGTATGCTCTTCCAATCTCTTCCTTAACTCCTTAGCCTTCTCTGTGTCCTTACCCAGTATAAGTGAGAATCCTCCACCACCTGCACCCACAAGCTTGAAACCTGAGCTATATGGTTCCGAAAACTCGAAAAGCTTGTCCACAAACTCGTTGCTGCAATACGGATCAAGCTCTTGATGCAATCTCCACGCTTCTGACATTATCTCCCCAAGCTCATCCACTTCACAGTTCATCAACGCTTCTCTCCCCGATTTTGCCAGCTCCGTTAAACGCTTTATGCTTGATATCAAGAGATTATCTCTTTGTAGATACCTTGTTACAACCTTGTGTAGGACTTGGTGAGCAAGCCTGACCTGTCATCAACGATGCATTAATAAGACAGTGATAACTCTCTTCTTCCTCTCAGTTGTTGTTACTTACTTGACCCGTGAAAACAACGAGGAGGCGTTGTTGCAACTCTGAGATCAACTGTGGAGAGGCGAGTAACGGAACAACTTGAAGACGCAGAGGAACTCCTGGAAAACTTGAAGTGAATTTGATACCTGGGTATAATCCACCTATCTGATCTTGCCAGCCACCTCCAGTACCCATAAGTTGCTCCAAAACCAAGACGAGCCTTGCAACATTCTCATTGCTTTCATCTCCATTAGATATCTGGAGAAGTCCTTTCACAACAGCTGCAGCTAGGATGCTAGAGGTTCCTAGACCACTACCACGAGGAACATTAGCCCATGTCTTTATTGCTAATCCTGTGGATTGGCCAAAGTTTTCTTGAACAATGCCGGTTACCAATAGAGCAGATTTAACAAGTCTGAATGGATCATTAATTTCAAAGGGTGTCTTGATGGTTATGGGATCTTCGATGTGTAGCTGGTTTCCAGCGTCGTCTTGGATTGAGATTCCACTCTTCTCATTTGTTGTCTCAATGATTGTGCCGATAGGAAGTGAACCTTCTAGGGTTATTGCCATGTTCAGGACGCAGCCCGCACGCTCTAAACTCCATGGAGGTGTATCACTCCAACCTCCTACAAAATCTACCCGAACTGGTAGTTCAACTTTTGTCCTTCTTGGTTGGAAAACTCCGTCCAGATGAGAAATATGATTCTCAGAAGGGGGCTTCCCGCTTGATTCCAAGAGATGTTCTGAAACACAAACAAGAGTTATGTCGCAGCTGAAGCAATATATAAACCAATATTGGTAGCTAGATTTTACCTCTAAAACCATATCTCACAGCTGAAGCAGTTTCTTCTGCAACTGCTTCCCAGACTTTATGCTCCACGTCCATCGCTTTTGCCTCGTCCCCACATGCTCTTAGAAGATCAACTTCTACCTGATATGCCCGACTCTTTGGAAGAATTTTGGAGTTTTGTTCCTGAAATTTGGGACACTGATCCAGAAAATTCTTGCATATTTCCAATCCTAGTGAATCTTTCTGTAAAATCTCATTGCACAGCTGAGACAAATTTCGCCCAAGCATACCATAGTTCATACATGCTTTAGCTATTCCAGCCGCAAGATCAGCTTGATGATTGCTGGAACCATTGCACATCTCAGGAAAGTTTATTGATCCGTGCAACTCTTCTAAGCTTACACGTTTTGATCTTCTCCACAAGGTTATCTTCTCCTTGTTTCTACTATCATCTAGACCCATCAACCACGTCGCTAACTGCAGCATTTCACTATATGTGAGAATCGGGAACATTTTAGCATTCCACAAACATCTGTCTTGTGATGTATTTAAGTTCCAGAGGTCACTTTCCTCAATGCCAAGATCACAAAGTACTTTCTCTAAGGGTTTACCGCAGAAAGTTCCATCTTTGTGAATTGAGTTCTTTGGATTATCATGGAGACCACAATACACAATAACTCTGTCCTTCTGTCCCACCAATGGGACCTCCCAAAGACAATGCCTATCCGGAAGCATGAACCTGAAACTCTCTGGAGTTATAAGAGCTTCACTTGGGATGTGAATACCAACAACTACAGACTGGGAACCAATTTGTACAGCACCAGAAACTGTTGAATCATATATAAGTGAATCTTCACCGATGGATACACCAGGTGCAATTTCACTAGAGAGAATAACAGAAGACGCTGCAATATCAGAAACCGTAGTAGCAGGGATGGAACATAAGTGTCTTCGACCTACAATTCCTGAAGCATCTCCGCTCAAGTGATCCAGTACCTCACTTGATGTTCCAAAATGCAAAAACTGCAAATCATCTGACACAGGATGATGGAAAGAGTTAAAAGAGTAATGAAATGCAATTAAAACCTATGCGAGTCTTGTGATCAGTACAAACATACAGGTGCAGTAGCTGTACATCTTTTGCCTCCCTAAACTGTTGACAAGGTGTTCGCCCAAAGGTCGGGTTCGCAGCCAATCATGCCTTGAGGGAACCCAAGCAGCCACCAAATCTTCATACAAACTCATCTGCAAGTTAGAAAACCATTCCATAACAACACATATGAAAGAGGCCAGTTGCTGTTGACGAACTACAAGGTAATTCTTTAGGAAAAAGCTGCAAAGATATGAGATAATAGACCTCCTTTTTAGTGTCTAAAAGCTCTGAGATCATTGGTTGGCACGAGCATCCAAGAGCGACCAGATCCAACCACGCTCTACCCCTCGCAGATATGATGCCAGTGTCAAGTAGTGTCCGTCCATCATGTAAGATTGCATCTTTCATGACAAGCTCCTCTACTGTAGGCTTCTGAAGAAGATCGTTTACTAAACTGACAGTATAGCCTTGGGCAAGAGACTCAGATTTGGATGTGACAACAACACCATGGTTGGAAGCAATATCAAGAGTGATAGGCACAGTGACTATGGAGGCTGAATCTTCAGGGAGAGTCATTTTAAAAGCATCGAAACAAGGAAGGACATCACCGGTCATAATGAATAATCCACCTTCAACAAGTTTAAAAGTAGAAGATCAAATCAAATGAAGAAACAGAGTGAATATAGGGGATGGGAATAAAATAAAAGACCTTGATCACGGAAAGCGTGTCTTGCAGAGGAAGCGAGAGCAAGAATATGATCAAAAAGGAGAGGAAGAGGAGCATCAGGATCATCAGAAGCAAGAAAAGGAAGAGGGAGGAAGACTTTGCCCATGGGATTTGCCCAAGGTACTCTCTTGGAGTCACCTCCAGCATGAAGCATCAGTACATGCTTTTCAGACAGGAACCTAACCCAAGACTTTGGAGAGAGTTTCCTATTCTCAGCAGAATTACCATTTGCAACTTCCTTAAAGAACATAAACATCAAAGTGTCATTGCATAATGCTAGATCCAGATTCTAACTAAGTTCATAACTTACCTGGGAAGCAGGATCGAAACCTAATTTCTCATAATGGAGAGAGAGAGCATGGATGGCGTTAAGAGTGGCAGCTCCGGACCCGATCCGCTTGCCATACGGATCAGGAACGGCCAAAGTGACGGTGGAGTGAGCAATACGTCCCATACGCTTGGCACGGCGGAGCTGCCAGTGGTAGAGGTCGGCCTGTTCAGGACTGGCGGCAGTGAGAAGGATGGCATCCCAAGTGGGGACCCTGGTGGGATGGCGAACCGAGAGGCGCAAATGGTACCACGACTTGCGGAGAATTGTGGCTAAATCAGCCTTCTTCTTCCTCTGCTTATTGGATTCAGACATTATTGGTTTGGTTTTCTGTTGAGAGAAATGAAATCTGGAGGTTTAGTGGACAGAAGAAGAAGACGAAGAAGGAAGTTATTTAACAGCTGGTCAAAGTCAACAAGATAAGGCATGCACGTTGTTTGTTTCCTTTAAAATGATCTTGCACATATGATTGATTCAGAATAAAAACATTTGGTTCCACACAATCAAAATTTGCTTCACAAACATCCCAAACAAAACAAGGCAGATAAACCTCGAAAATTGTCAATGATACAACAATAACTCAAGGACATTTTAATGTGTTTAGATAAAGATGAGGGATGTTTTAGATAAGATGAAGCTTTCCACGGGTGATCATTCCTCGCGCCAAGTTTGCTCGCACTTGACGCATCTATAAAATCTGGATTCTGGCTCATCAGCTGAACGAATCTGCATTGTTTTGAAGTAGGCCTTGTCGTGCCCGCATCTTGGGCACGGAGCTGATTACACAAAACAAACAAGTAGGCTTTATATGCTACCTAACCAATCATGTATCAAATCCCAGAAAGAATACCTTCAGTTTCAGGTCCTTTTGGTATATCATCTTTCTTCAAAACCGGGTCTATGGATTTCTTAACCAGCAGTTGCTTTTTCTTTATCTCAACCTGTTCAAAGCAGCACCCACCACAGAGATAATTAAATGACTTTTATCTCCATTAAAAAAAAGTGGTTTTTGATTAGTTTAAGTTAGATTTTTAAGCAAAAAAAAAAAACCTGTCTTTCGATGCGGGCGATGTAAGGACATGTCGAGCAGAAGAACTGTGAATTACCGTAACGCAGCAAGTTCCCACACGTTGGACAGAACTCCATCTTCCCACACCGATCAATCAAATCTTCTCTCAACACAAAAGCTCTGCTTCTTCTTCAATCAACACAAAAGCCGGCTGAGAGGAGAGGAGGGACATTACATTAGGTGTCTAGCCCCTGGGCCCAATAGGAAAATGGGCCGAAAACGTTTTTGTCATTTTTCATCAAATATTTTGTTTTTTTTTAAGTTTTGTTCTGATATCCAATATCAGCATGTATATAGCTTCTTTTTAGGATTTTTTAATATTAATTTTATGTTCAATTTTTTTTCCCTTTCTTTCTCCTAAATTTCAAAAACAAACCTTACCATATTTTCTTTTCGGGATTTGATAAATATAGCTTTCTACTATACGTCTTAAAATTGTTAGAACATTGTACTAAGTTTTACTAAGCTTTTCTCATTGTAGTTCTTCAGACATTAATTTAAATGATTTGTATTTTGAATTGAATTTAGAATGCTTACGGTTGGGAAAATAAACCGAACCCAAAATCCAAACCGAATTTGATCCGATAAAAATTATCCGAATTCATTTGAACTCGACATAAGTACCGAATGGATCTTATTTCAGATTATGAGTTTTATCCGCTCCGAATCCGAACTTAAATGGATATCTACGGGAAAAAAACTGAAACTTCAAAATTTTCATAAATATTTGGTCAAAACACATTAAGATATTATTGAATACCTACAATAATTAGTTAATACATGAATAATTAACTCAAATATTTAGTCCAATATATATATATTTATTTGGTTAATATTAATGTTTTATGTTTGACATTGCATTTGAAGTTTAGTTAAGAATAATTTTTTTTTGAAGTTTAAACAATTAAAAAAATAATAATAATATTTCTTACGTTTATAGAATTATTAGTTGTTAACTTTATTTTTTTATGTTTCGTTATGTATGAGTTTTGTTCATACAATACTTTGATTTGTCATGAATTATGATATGTTTAGTGTTGTCACATATAGTTCAATGACAAATCTCATATGGTTGACAAACAAGTTTCACAAAATATTTTGAAGGACAACAATATGGTTTGAAGCATAACTTAGTATTTTTAGACTTAAACATGAACCAAATCCAACTCGAAATTTTATAATATCAGAATGAGACTGAAATTCACAGACTCAAAAATTTAAAATTTAAAATCCAAAATCCGAATGAACCTGAACCGAAACTCGATTAGGACCCCGATTGCCCATCCCTTAGAATGTTGCAAATGGCTATACCTGGTTTATCTATGAAATCTAGCAAAGTTATCTAATATTTTGAAAGTGACAATTTTTTTATCAGAATGTTTTCATTGCTTATTGAATTCTTTTGATTACACATGTGATTGTAGCTTCAACGGAGTGGAGCTTGTCAAAACTAAAGTTGCTGGAAAATTATTTATGATACTCTATGTCTTAAAAAAGACTAAACTGTTTAGTCATTTTATGCATTTAGAAAAATATGTTAAAGTATTGATTCTAAAAGTATTATTTATGATTTTGCATTAGGTAAAGCTCAAAAAAACATTTTATGATTATCTTATTTTCATGAGATGACTACTAATTTTCTTCTTGTTTTCTAATTAATTAACATGTTGAAGTATGAAAATTTTGGTGGAAACCAATTTATTCTAACATTATTGTATAATATTTTGATTGTATTAATCGTCTTATAAACTATATGATTTATATGTTAAATGAAATATTTTTAAATTTTATCATAGGTCTATAAAATTGTTGAGTCAATCATGCTTTAATCCATTAGTTTCTATGAACAAAACTAGGAGATAAAGAAGAGTTTCAAACATTGTTCTACTATATTAGCTCCAAAATGATTTTCGCCATCATCAAACCATTGCTCACATTACGAGATATAATAATTTTGTTTAATTTCATATGTTTTTCACAATTGTACCTTTTATTTGAGGGCTTTGATTCCAATTTGTACACTAAAAATGAACTTCTACTCACATATTTAGCTACTTGATATGATCAAACCGAGAAAGAGGTAACATAATAATGAACTTTTAGCCATTACATGCTTAAGAAATAGTTAATACATATCTAGAAAAAAATGAAAACACAAATTAACATGAGTGAACGTTGTAGAGTGTTTTTTTCTTGTCAAAACTGAACATGGTAGTTTTGGAAGAAAGCATCATGATTTAATTATTTAAAGTGTTTAAAAGATTGATTACATAATCACCATTTGCTCATATGATGTGTCACCATGCATTCACCCAAATCAAGAAAAATCAGATTCTTTAGTTAAGAAAAATATGATATTTATTGATAGACAAAGGTATAAAGGTTTCTAACATTATTATACTAAGAGCATGATTATCCCAAGTTCTTAAGAGTGGTTCTTGCACTGTTCGCGGGTCCCACTAATACGTGGGGCCCATGAACAGTGCAAGAACCGCTTCTTAAAACTATTAAATAAGAATCAGTTTTAAAGAGTTTTTTATACTGTTTGCAGGCTCCACTGACACGTGTAGACCCGCGATTGGTTCGTTTTTAATTTTTTATTATTTTTCATTAATCAAAAAAAAAAATTAAGAACCCAAAAATAGAGTTCTAGGGATAATGATGCTCTAACAATTACCGTTGTTGTAACCGCCGCTTATAACCCTTTCCAGAGGACTCTAATTTCTCCATCTAAGGATGAAACTATGATTATGGCTTTTTTATCTCGAGACATTATATATGATAGTCTTTTGTTTGAGCTCAATTATTCGTTGACATATATATATATATTTTTGTTGGGTTTTTAAGTCTAGTTCTTGCCGGAAGAAATAATCAAACTCATAAATTTTAGCTATTCGGTATGGTTGGAGACAAAAAAAAAAGTAATAGAAGAATGAATCGCTTTAGTTGTTATATGCTACAAAATTTTTAGTATCACATATAACTATAGATCGAAAACACGATATTATCATACAAGTGAACTTTGTTGCCTTTATTCTTTGTCAAAAGTGAACATTGTGGTTTTAGAAAGTCTTCTCGAAAATTAAAAAAAAAAGTCTTTTCTCGATTTTTTGTTTCTCTTAAACTTGTTTAATGGATTCATTATATGTTCACAATATGTTTATATGATGGGTCGTCACGCTTTCATTCATCCACGTCGAGATAAGTTAATGACGAATTTTGTGTTAAATTACAGTGAAATTTGATATACAATATATCACTAAGAAGATATGTTTTTTTTTCTACTATTTTCCATGACATCAACTGTGAGTGTCACTTAGAATCTCGAATATAATCCAAATCCAACAGAAGATATGATTCTATTGCATGCAACCGAATAATATGAAGTGCTCCAATCACAAAACTCGCTTTCTACTCAAGACCTAAAATTGGGTCTTTATTATATAATCAAGTGTTAAATACATCGCACATTAATATAAACATTAAATTATTACTTTTTGAGAAAATATACATTATATTCATCATGCACTTATGATTAATCCTCCACCAACGTGCTTTTTGACCACTTAGTTTACTTATTTCTTTTCTGATACCTCTGTAATATGTGTAAAGTTACTAATTAGTTTAATTGTTATAAGCAAAAGAAAGATTCTTGTAATAGAGATCTACTAAATATTAATCATAAAGCCTTACGACATATTTTGGTAACCACATGCTATCATTAAGATGATTCTTAAAATCTATAGAAAAATGAGATGGTACATCTAAACATATATTATATTTTCTATTAAACAAATTATCAAATTAATTAATATTGTATAAAGAAATATTCTTAATTTTTTCCTTAAATAAAAGTTACAGAATTACATAATATGGTATAAATATATGACAATATATGATTTTAAATAATAAAAATTTGATAATAATTTTTGTATCTTTCATCGTTTTTGTTAATTTTATATTCTTTAAAGAAATTAAACAATCACATTAAACATATAAGAAAAAATTAGATTTTTTTATTATATGTTATATTTTGATATTCTTAAAACGATTATAAATTACTAAGACTATTACACATCCACATTGAAATTTTTGTGATCAATGGTTTAACATTTTTTTGGTTATAACAATATACAAATGATCATAAAATCATATAAATATGAAGTCTCATTTAATATATATTCATATTATATATACATAACTTCTTTTTTTTTGTTTTTTCAATATCGTTTAAATTAAAATATACATATATATCATATATAAATTACATAAACATGTTAATCTCAAAATTTGCATGGAGTAGGAAGCATCAATTAATAAATTTTACTATTAATAAAAATGTTTTTATTACAGCAAATATAAAATATTAATAAAACACACATGAGTACGAAACTTCAATTAACAAATATTTATATTAAAATACATTATGTATCTATGTTGATATTATTTAGTTTTAATTATATACCATAATAAATAAATGATTATTTTTATTTTTACCAACAAAAATCATTATCAACAAAAACAGAGTTTTTTTTTACTTTTGTGCTTACTCCAATTTAATTATATACATAATAGTATTCGCTTCTAAATTATTTAATATATTTATTATTTCATAATACGTAAATGAATACAGAATAAATAATAATATGTATAAATAATTTTTTTACATAATTAATATTCATTCCACGCAAACGTAAGTCTCAAATGTTATTTGATTATATCATTTCAAAAATACAATTCTTCATAAGGAAGTGAGATGGTGAATTATAACATTCAGATGATATTAGTGAAGCTCAATGTAAATTAAATAGGTTTAAAAAATATCAATAAACATGACTCTACTCATCAACTTATATTGACGGTCTATGACTATATGTTTGAAAACTTATAACATGATGGTTGAACGATTAAAATTAGATTTCAATAATTATTAGTATATAAATTTCACTCCGCGTATATGCGTGAATATTCGCTTAGTGTAAATTAATACTTCAAGTTATGACCAAATCCATTAAAATTTTGAGTTGGCCTTGATAGTTGATACATCGGCTAGTTACCATATTATGGTTTTGGTAAATTAGCAATTAATTTAAAAGTATATTTACAATGATATAACATAATATCTAAGTTTTATTTTCTCCAATATAAATCAAACACATCTACAAAAATGTTCTTTAGAGAACCGGTTCGTTTGACCCACACTTGATGTAAGTACTTGGGTGGCTCACAAAAAACAAAAATCTGATCTCTAGTGTTAGTAACTACGCATAAAAGAGATAATAAAAGGAAAGGTCGTTGACTATAAAAGGGAAGGTCAGAGCACGTTGCATGCGAAAAGTCGTACGTTCCCAACTTGTAAGGAGGAGTCTCATCAGAAAATGGCATCTTTGAAAATAATAGTAATTACGTATACATATTAATATTTTATATTGTTTATGTTAATTGAGCACTACGTTTAGATATGCAATTTACTTTATTGAGATGCATATATACTCACTTTTACAACACATTACCATATATAAAGCACCACGTATAAGAAAATAGTATATACAAATTGTCTACGTATGTGTTTCCTTAGAAATCAGAGGAAATATGGTAGTACTCAATACGAAAAACATTATAATAAATTAAAAAGCGGACCATCAGACGATAGTACGTACTGTTTTTCTCATGACAATTATTTACAATTGAGACAAATGGGACAGGTGTAAGCATAGTCTTCAATGCTTGTATCTATTTAGATTAAAATTTGGTCGAGGGGTATAGTAATTTGAGTGTACCAAACATAACATGACATATGCATATAGATCACCACGAGCGCATAATGGGTTGTTAGCATATACCCATTTCAGCACCAACAAATAACTTTGAAATAATATATTTAAAATGCATATGAAAAAAAGAAACTTTGGACTGATAAATATTCTTTTAAGTTTAAAGTAGTCTTTTGATTTGCCATTGGCTAAGATCTTCACATTTCGCACGTCTATTTAAAGCTTCACAACGACCCAAACTTAAATCACAATCCCCAAAACGGAAAATATTACAAAAAAAAAACTTAAAGAGAACTTTATCCATAATGTTTTCCCTGAAGATGGGAACCGAAGTAGAAAACGTGTGGGTCTTTGCTCTTGCATCAAAATTTAACATTTTCATGCAAGAACACTTCGTTTCTTTCCTTGCCGCCATAGCCATCACTTGGTTTACATTAAGCATCATTTTTTGGTCTATGCCGGGTGGACCAGCTTGGGGAAGATACTTTTTCACTCGTCGGTTTACCCCCTACTTTAACCGAAAAAACAAGAACCTTATTCCTGGTCCCAGAGGGTTTCCACTCGTGGGAAGCATGAGCCTAAGGTCAAGCCATGTGGCTCATCAGCGCATAGCGGCTGTGGCTGCGATGAATAACGCCAGACGGCTCATGGCGTTTAGTCTCGGTGATACTAAGGTGATAGTGACGTGTCATCCTCAAGTGGCAAAGGAAATACTGAACAGTTCGGTTTTTGCAGACCGGCCTGTTGACGAGACCGCTTACGGTTTGATGTTTAACCGAGCCATGGGATTTGCTCCAAGTGGTACTTACTGGCGCATGCTACGTCGTTTAGGTTCGAACCATCTTTTCAACCCGAAGCAAATCAAACGCTCGGAGGAGCAGAGGCGAGTGATCGCGGCTCGGATGGTGAATGCGTTTACACGTAACGCTGGAACCGTGTTTGGAGTGCGTGACATGCTCAAAACGGCGTCGCTATGCAACATGATGGGTTTAGTTTTCGGGAAAGAGTACGAATTAGAGACTAATAACAACGTCGAATCGGAATACTTGAAGGGCTTGGTTGAAGAAGGGTACGATCTTCTCGGTACGCTGAACTGGACCGACCATCTTCCTTGGTTAGCTGGTCTAGATTTCCAGCAAATCCGGTTCAGGTGCTCTAACCTCGTACCGAAAGTAAATCAGTTATTGGGCCGAATCATCCATGAACACCGGACTGCTACGTGTAACTTTCTCGACGTGTTACATTCTCTTCAAGGTTCCGAAAAATTATCAGAATCCGATATGGTTGCTGTTCTTTGGGTAAGTATTGGTTTCTGTATTATTAAAAATATACAGAAAATTGAAATTAATTAACACTAATATTTCTACAATTTGGTCCCTTTAGGAAATGATATTTAGAGGCACGGACACAGTGGCTGTTTTGATGGAGTGGGTGCTAGCGAGGATTGTGATGCATCCTAAAGTTCAATCAACGGTCCACGATGAGCTTGACCGAGTCGTTGGCAGATCCAGAGCCGTTGACGAGTCTGACATTCCATCTCTCACGTATCTAGCAGCTATGATAAAAGAAGTCTTTAGGCTGCATCCACCGGGCCCACTTCTCTCTTGGGCACGTCTCTCTATAACAGACACCACCGTAGACGGATATCACGTGCCGGCTGGAACCACCGCGATGGTCAACATGTGGGGTATAGCACGTGACCCACATGTGTGGGAGAATCCTTTGGAGTTTAAGCCTGAAAGGTTCGTGGCTAAAGAAGGTGAAGCTGAGTTCTCTGTTTTCGGGTCCGATCTGAGGTTGGCACCTTTCGGGTCGGGTAAGAGAGTTTGTCCGGGAAAGAATTTGGGACTTGCGACCGTGACGTTTTGGGTTGCGACGCTCTTGCATGAGTTTGAGTGGTTTCCTAGTGTCAACGCTAACCCTCCCGATCTCTCAGAGGTTTTGAGGCTATCGTGCGAGATGGCTTGTCCTCTCGTCGTTGACGTACGCCCGAGGCGTAACACAGCATAAGCTTTTTGGCTTAGTCAATGCTTCAAAAAAATTATTGGCCATTAAAAAATCATGTATATTTAAATAAAACTTAAAAAAAAAACAAAGATATGTATTCAAAGAGCGAAATATATAGATTCGCCCATATTATTGCTTGAATAGAATATGTTATGTACTTGTATTATATGAAATAAAATACCATATGTTGCATGTATATTTTATGTAAACAATGATGCGTATATAATACTAGCCTTATACTGTTGTTAATTATTAACCTTATCTGGACTTCGAGTTACATGCGTGTTTATCGGTCCTGTGATGTAGTACATTTTTTTTTTGTGGTTTATATAAAATTATAACTTAAGTCTGTTTTTCTTGAAATATCATCCTAGGAATCATTCCACTTAACTAAAATAAATTATACTACACTTTGCGTGTGGAACGATTTAGCTTATCAGTTAACTTCTCCATATTTAATTAAATCCTACTCAGAGTTGTCTAGGCATCCTTAATTTGCTAGGAAATTTCTTATCAGTCAAGAGACATAACGATTCTATTTAATGAAACAAAACTAGCATTTGATCCGCGCGCCCGCGTGGATGTTATTTTTGTGAATGTTTAATATTTTAAATAATTTATTTGATATAATTGTATATATGACTTGAACTTAATATTCAATATCCGTTACCCGATTTGGGATCTTATCCTCTTCGAAAAACGGATATTCATGGATCATGATAATAATTTTACGGATTCGATTGATCCAATTATAAATTCGGATAGCAAAATTTTAAGTCTGGATATTCAGATCCAGATATTAAATATTTAAAATTTAATTATAGTTATCTATGTATATTATATATATTTTTATATAAAATAACTAAAATTTTAATTTTATTAAATTTTAATGATTCTTAAGCTTTTTAAATAATAATTTTAAATAGACTAAATAGATGGTTAATAGTTAGTTTTTAATTTTTTTTAAATTAAAAAAACATGTTCGGATGTCTGCGTGTATTTGGATTTTAGTATGAATATTCTAACCCCAAATATTTGAATCCGGATAACAATTTTATGAATCCGACAAATGCATATCCGAATCCTTATATCCTAGAATATCCTAGATATTTGATCCGTCCTAGACCTAATTGTATATATGTATTATATGGTGATTTTTTTTAATTTATAAATTACATTAGTTATTCTTATTAGATATATATCTTACAAATGATAATACATTGTATTTGTTTGTATATATAACCATTTATAATAAATATTAGTATGTATTTTAGTCATTAAATTTTTATGGAAAGTTACATAATTTTGTTATTGTAAATGAATAAGTTCAGATTATAATAAAAAATTATTAATATTATTATATTTTTTATAGTTCAAATATAGTTGGTAGCTTATATGAATATGAATATGAATAAAAATAAAACTAATTTAGTGCTATATATATGTATAATTTTGTTTTTATTATAAATTTTTGAATAATATATATTCAATTTTTTATGAAGTATTCAATTATAATGACAAAGATTGTTAATGAGCTTAGCCCAAATTTATTTAGTTTTTATTAAGAATTAGTGTTTAGATGCAGAGATAATATCAGTGATATTCAATGGTAATTATTTAAAAAATGTTAGGGTTAAATATTAAATGTACTTTAGTTTTAATAGTTTTAGATATCTCGTTAAGCTGTGTTGGTGATTTATACATATTTATATAATAAGTGTCATCGTCGAGTGTTCAATTCAGTTAGTGTTTCTGACTGGTTTCTGACTGTTATATAGCGTGATGTCATTAACTTGTACGTTAACCATTATAATTTAGTTGCTGACCAATGCGTTAGTGTTCTTACATCAGTTTGTTTTATATATCTAACATTTTGGAAACTACAGGTTTTTTGGTTTAACAATTATATATAATTATTAAAATTTGTTTGAATTTTCAACTTATTATTTAAAGTTAAATTTTCAACCAAGTAATGGGAATAAATGATTCATTGAACTTCCAATCGTTCGAGACTCAATATATTGGTTTTTTGTGAATTTTTGTTTGTTTAAAGCATCTTTAATGTATGTCTTTTATCATAGGATTTTTATTTATTTTTTAAAGATTTATTTTTAATTTTAACTAAAAAAAATTTAAAATTGTGTTTTAAATAAGAGACGTTTTTTATTTAGAAAAATATTTTTTTAAAAAAAATCAAATCAAATTAATAATCCTGGTCACCTTACACGGATATGGGCCCATGCTTTAGGGCTCATTTGAATACCCGGAGAGAGGGTCTATCCGTGGGCTGCACCTCTCTTAGGGATTAGTCTGGACCTTTCCATGAGCTTGGGATACCCCAGGTTAATCAAAAAAAAAAAAAAAAAAAAAAAAAAGACCTGAGTTAAAACGGTGTTGTGTGAATCGTTCGATGAACAGGTGCAATACATTTGGGCTTCTTGCCTTCTAATGTTATTTAATCCATGTTTTCAAATTTAACGTAGAAGAATTTTAACCAAAAAAATACCATGATTTATTTTACATATCACAATACTAAACATAATTACCACATAGTATAATTTAGCCATGAATATTTGTACCGTGAATGCATCACATAAATTAATAAAGGGTACAATTTTTGTAAAAGGGTACAAATTAGATTAATGAAATTAGTTTGCATGTTAATTTGTTCATGCTAGTTAACATGCAAATTGCACATGTTAATTAGACTAATTCATGCAATAATTTGAACTAAAATTTATCATTGAGTCATTGCAAAATCCTCATTTGTACTCTCTTACCAAATTAACATTGGCTTGAAGAATCCAGTGATAACTTAATTTGTTTTTCTCAAACAAAGAAAACACTTCTCCCAGATCAACTTTTGTGTTATACAACTGTTGGTCAAACCTGTTCAGTCATATTTATAAGAAGTAACGAAAAGTCAAATCAGGATACAATTTCCCGTGAGTCTATATGTTATATACATTTCCAATAGTAAGCTATATATATAGAGAGAGTCTTAGCTATGGATGTTATATAGGGTAACCCAGCCCAGCCCAGCCCGACCCTATATAATTTAAGTTCAGCCCTAAATGAACCCTAACTCTTTTATAACCCATCAAGATATGTAAAATATGGTTGAATTTTTTTCAACCCCTTTAAGACCCTTTATCATTTTATGCTAATTAATTTTAATATAATCTCTTACAAAATATATGTTATCTCATACATTAACATAAATCAAATAAAAATATTTTTTTATTAAATATTTTACGGAAAAACTCAATTTTGTGATATTACGGAAAAACTCAATTTTGTGATATTACGGAAAAACTTGATTTTGCGGTTTTGGCATAAAAACTCAATTTGGCGGAAAAATTAAATCTTACGGAAAACTCGATTTGCGGTTCTAGCGGAAAAAACTTGATTTTGCGGTTTTGGCGAAAAAACTTGATTTGTGAGAAAAACTCAATTTTGCGGTTTTAGCGAAAAATTTGATTTTGCGGAAAAACTCGATTTTGCGGGAAACTCGATTTTGCGGGAAACTCGATTTTGTGGTTCTGGCGAAAAAACTCGATTTTGCGGTTTTAGCGGAAAAACTCAATTTTACGGTTTTAGAGGAAAAACTCGATTTTGCGGAAAAATTCAATTTTGCAGTTTTGGCGGAAAAGCTTGATTTTACGGTTTTGACAGGAAAGCTCGATTTTGCGGTTTTGGCGGGAAAACTCAATTTTGTGGTTTTGGCGAAAAAACTCGATTTTGCGGTTGTGGCGGGAAAACTTGATTTTGCGGTTTTGGCGGGAAAACTCGATTTTGCAATTTTGGCGGGAAAACTCGATCTTCTGGTTTTGGCGGAAAAACTCGATTTTGTGGTTTTGGCGGGAAAACTCGATCTTGTGGTTTTAGCTTTGTTTTCACGATTTTGACGCAAAACTTTGTTTTCATGATTTTAGTGAAAAAACTCAGTTTTTGCAGTTTTAGAAGGAAAATTACTTTTTGAGTTTTTAATCCTACACCAAAATAGTTTACAAAAAAAAATGTCTACACCAAAATATTGTTGTTTACCAAAAAAAATTAATAGGGCTCAACCCTGTCAAAACCATTTATTTCTCTAACCCAACCCTAAGCTAACCCTATATACTTAATGAGTAATGCATTAGAACTAGGGCTCTTAAATTATAGGGATGGGCTGGGACAATCCTAAATTTCAAAACCCTATATAACATCCCTAGTCTTAGCTATTACAGTATATTGTTCTTTTCTATTCAAGCAGGATCATCCTTTTCCTCTCTTTTTTTTTTTTTGTCGACTACCATTTGAACTAGATCAAGTGTTGGGCAAACGAGTCGATCCTCCGATGAGCACATTCGTCTGTCTGTGTCTAATCTACATGAGAGAAGTTATAGCCTATAGTTCTTGCTTCCTTCGCTAGAAAGTTCGCCCTAGAATTCCTACTTCGAGGAATATGAATCAGGTTCATTATCTCAAAGTCCTCATGAAGTCTCTTATAACACTCAATTTCCGATATGAAGTCTCTTATAACACTCAATTTCCGATGTGAAAGGTGACCAGTTTAGCGGATTTGAAATCATGTCCAATAGATCTGATCAATCCGTCTCAAACCGAATCGAGGTTATCCTCATGTCTCTCATATATTCACATCAAACAAATAAGAAGAAATATATATTAATAGAACCATATGTTATTTGTTTATTAGAAAATTGTATATTTTCATTTACTATTCAATTTCTATGGATTTAAACTTTTAACCTCATACGGATTGTTAGTTTTTCTTTTATGAGGGACCAATCATATGAAAGAATATAGATGCAAATTAACTGTAGATTGTATATTAGCAAAAAATGCACAGTAAGAATCTAGTCTTTATGCTTTCCTAAACATGAATTTTGTTTTGTTAACACAATGAACTGTAGTTATTGAACTGGATATATAATTATTTAAATGAATGCCATTATAGACACACATATAGCTTGTGAAGAGCTACGAGACAAACATGCCTCAAAAATATGACTGCCCTTTATATTTATTACGTTCCTAATTACAATGCTACATAGATAGTCGTAGCCAGACCTGTATTCTCCGTTGAAATAAATACTACATATAATATGTCTGAGAACGTTTATATGACTTGAATAGCAATAACTTCGGGTAAGGACTATATAGTTTTTATAACAACAAAAAATCTGAACCAAGTAATTGTTGAAATATTTCATTGGAATTTTCTTAATCATGACCAATAAATTTTATTAATCAAGTGTATGGTATCAGTAAACCAACAAAGGAAATTAATACATTTTTTTTAGGTGACCAGTTGATACATGAATCGCGGACTCTTGAATATTTCTTGCACGTACTGATATGGACCGTAACTACATTAATAACTATTTTTTTTATTAGAAGACGCAAATGACTTATGAGAGACGTAAGTAACAAAAGAACGTCCAAATCCTGATCAACGGAGCAACTAAAGCATATAGTCTTCTCTGTTAAACTAATATCTATATCGTCTTCTCCGTTTTGGCATGATCATCATATTAACGCTTTATTGTTAGATAGTTAATTTAATTCACGCTTCCCAAGATGGCTTGATGCCTAAAGGATGTTTACTTGTTTAATACATGGATATATCTATGGATTAGATGGTACTAATAAACTAATAAAAACTGGAGGATATAATGATATTTTTAGAGAAATTATACCCACGCCATATAGAAACAACAACATGTCTTCACGTAGTAAACAACTCCCCGAAAACGTCCAACTAGCTTAATCCTATTTCTACTTATTGTATTGCACATATAAATCATACTTAATTAAAACTAATTAGTGGTCTTATATTTCAAAATGTTTACAATTAATGAAGTTGGTAGGGTACCTATAAAGTGATGCAAAATTAAATTGTAAATACAGTATTTGGTTTCCTAACTGGTCATCCTCAATTACCCAACCACTCTTCTGACTGACTTCCCTTGCCCTCTTTATTTCGCAATTCAATAATACACCACCGCCTATATATATGCACATATATAAATTATATTTCACAATTCACTTCTCTATCCATATTATAAAAAAAATCATTTTGACATTTTCACACAAACTTAAAAATAATCTAAATAAATTTATGTTTTAATAATTACATATATTTAATAAATTGTGTTTAAAATAACTAAATTTATTTATAAAACTAGTACACTTGTAATTAATATTAAATTTTAAACTAAATATAAATTATATTGAAATTTTAAAATGATAATGTGTAATAAAAGTTATATATTCGGGTACCCATTCGGTTTTCAATTCGTTTCCGGTTCGGTTCGGTTATTTCATATATAAAAGTATTGAAATCATTCAGATATTTAAAAGTTTCAGTATGGTTTTAGATATTTTGGTTTGATTCCAGTTTGGTTCTTCGGTTCCGGTTTTCTTGTCCAAACCTAATTGTAACGACAAAATTTCATAGCTGAGTTAATTATTTTCTTACTTATTATTTTTCCTGAATTTACTGTTTTCCCTATAAATTCTGCTAGATTTTATAAAATTTATGAAAGTACAGTCTCTTTTTAAACGTGTTACTTCTTATACGTGTGTTATGGTAACGGCTAACTGTCTTATCATGTAACTATTAGATAATTAAAATTTGAAACTTTAGATTAATGTCTCTAAAATGTTTTACATGCGCGTAGTTAATTAAGACGCATAATCTAAGTTAAATTTTACTCTTTTTGTTGCATACAGTTGATATTTTAATAAAATATTAATTATATATACATATAATCTAACTAGATATATATTTATAATTTAAAAATCTATTAAAAATATTCAAAAATAGTAGAAGAAAACTAAATTATTATAGAGTACCCGAACTATCCAAAAATATCTAAATATTTTTGTCTAAGATGTCCAAAGTAATCTGAAATATAAAAGAAATTATCTGAATTATCTTAGTTATTCGATATTTTACCCAAATATCCGATGTTTTAACCCAAACTAATCGAACTGAAACCGGAACCAAATGAAAAATAATTTTTTCGAGTATTTTCTAGTTCTTAGTTTTACTATCGAAACAAAAGTGAACCCTAAACTACCTGAACCGAAAATAGACAAGATAGTAAATGGATTCTCTAGTACCCTATTTGAATTACACGATATCCAAAATACCCGAACCGATACCTAAAATGCCCAAGACTAGTTACAATGATCTTTAATTTATCTAAACATATTCTAAAAATCATAATCACGAAACTGTTATGCTAGTCCATCATTTTGTTATATATACTCCTTGTGTTTTAAAATGTTTCATGTTTTAACATTTTTACATTTATTAAAAAATATATTAAATTTTAATTAATAATACATAATTTTCTGAAACTATCTATTTCTCATAATTTTTGACCAATAAATTCTAAGAAAACACAATTCTGTTTTTTGAAGTTTAAAATTTATCGACTTGAAAATTTAAAAAATAATTTTTTTGAAACAATTTTTTTTGTATAAAACAAGATTTTTCTTTGAAACGGAAGGAGTATTAATCAGAATCGGTATAGTAAATCATTTTTTTTTCTATAAAAGAGTATTTATTTTTGGCCATGTAAAACGTGTGACGTGTATTCAAAAATATATGCATTTACGGCTTTGATATTTAAAATATTACTTTTCTAAAGCTAGGGTTTAGGAATGACGACCTGTTTCTGTTGTGTCTTATTAAAAGGCCTTCTCCTCCGCCACTCATCATTCCCTCATCATAACACCATCATCACCATTCACCTACCTCTCTCGGTCTCTCTCTCTCTCCCTCTTCTTTTTTCTCTCTCTAAAACAAAATTTGAGAATCTGCTAATATTTTGATAATTGTCATCATGAGAGTTAAGCTATTTCAGTTGAGGGGAATGTTGTCTGGACCGAGGATATTATATATTCACACATACATATGTTGATACAAGTGATTGATCATATATATATATATGTATAGAGAGTATTCTCGGACCAGGCTTCATCCCCCCTAACATGTATTGCCTTGAACTCCAGATATTATTAACCCCTGTGCTAATTACTTGCAAAGTTATTAAGTTCAGTAATGTCTTTGAGTCTTTCATGCATGGCTTCTTAAGAATAGATTTTCACATTTTCGAATCCCTTTTTCTTTTCTTTTGTTTCGTATTTTTGAATATATATATCATTATTTATGTATTTTGAAAGTAACATAATTATTTCATAAGATATTATATATGAATGTATGCTGTTAAGGATTGAAGCATACACTATCAAAGATCGAAGTTAGAACCGCTACATTATTATTATTTTTTTCTGTAATTTCCATGTTGATATCTTTTTTTTAGTTTGCACCGTGTCCGGCTAATCTTGATCAGGGTTGAGCTAGCAGGCTTCTTGGTTTTCTTTTTCCCCTAAACTAGTTCGAACAAAACACTCATTGGCTCAGATGAAAGTCAGTTAAGTGGCCACATATGGTCAGACTTTTTCTCCAAAGCGGAATGAACCCATGGTTCAGTGTTCTGAGAGTCAGATCTTTAACCACCTCACTACCACATGCCGATTCTTTGTTAATATATCAGTTGAAAAAGGACACTTTCGTTGTTATATCCTTATCTTAGATTGATGTTATCTAAATTTTATGGCTGATATTTGAATAGGAATAAATCAAAATTATTAGAAGGGAAAGGTGAAACTTCTTTTAGTGAAACAAAACTATCAGTTTATCGGTTATGTGATGATATGATTAAACTCTATGATCCACAAATGAGCTAATAATAATGTGTGAACTCAAGCAAGATGAAAAGATATTTTTTTTGTTTCTTGCAACCACTATCTTTTTTGAAACCCTTTAAGCAAAAAAAAACTACTATCTTTTGAGAAAAAAAGTTTGGATGTTTCTGAATGTATATTTTAAATTAAAATCTTAATTTGCAGTACGAACGATATTTGACAAAATAGCATTTTAATTTTTATTTATTTTGAAAACTAGGAATTTTTGAAGTGTTCAAATTATCACGTAACATTAACATCAATTTGGAGTTAATTTCACACTCATCATAACTTGGATACGATCTTAATGAGTTTTCTTTTAAAAACCTCGGGTGATTAAACTGATGGAATACTCCAGGAACTGTCTCTAACAAAGAATGGTGAAAGTCCGCTTGGCCAAGAACCACTGGTGCTCCGGTCGTCATGAATCCCATTAACCGTAAGATGGGCATGCCACATCCAGAATAAGGAATAAAAAAGATCAATGATTATCAGCATAAGAAGAATGAAGAATAATGAATAATGTTTTCTAAACCAAAGCCCAACTTGTACTAGATAATACAATACCATTACAACACGGTTTGTGGAACTATTCCACAGTCTATCTTCTGTTAAAACTCAAGAAAACTAATGCAAAAGACATTTTGAGTCTCATAAGAAAGCACAAGTCCTAGATATAAACAATACAACAAAGCTTCATTGGATCTTTTCATTTGCCATCATCTTTTCCTTGTCCATCCGGTCCATCTTGCTTGCCCCCTCTAAGCCCCACTGTCACTCAAGAAAGAAACGAATACGTAACAAAACTACTGCAGGAAGCTACAACAATGATAAGCAGATAAATAGCCAATCCTTTCAATGATAAGTTACAAACAGTTGCGTAGATGACTGATTATTAATTGAGTATTGTCATAACGCAAAGGGTTAATTACCGTTTGCAGTGCTTCCTCCAAGAGCGGTTTCTGGTTGTTGCATCTGATGCTGCATCCCATTGTTGTTGATACCCATTGGTCTCATCCCCATGTGTCCTTGCATAGCTTGTTGATGCATATGCTGCTGTTGCGGATCCTGAAGCTGGTGTGGGCTACCAAACTGCAACGGACCTCGTGGAGGGAAAATACCTGCAGGTGATGCTTGTTGACCCATCCCTGAAGCTTGTGGGTGTTGCATAAAGTAGCTCGGCGGTTGCATTGCAGGATGTGGTGCCGACATCTAACAGAAATCACACACAGCAGTAAGGAAATCCGTTATATATGTATGTTAATGATCCGAAAAGACAGAGAACCTGGGAAGCCATAGCAGGTGGTGGTGTAGCTCCAGCTGTAGATGGAGGAGGTTGAGCATCAGCAATAGCAGCGAGGTACATTAAATTCTTCTGGAGAAGAGCTTGGTACCTGGAAAGTATAACTCTCAGATACAATTACTTTTGAAGAAGAGAGAGAGACACTTACTGTGCACACTCTGCAAGTTTTCCAAGATTCTGATTTTCCATGATTGCCATTATCAGCTTCTTGTTCTCCTCAAGGTACTGAATTTAATAAAAGAAAAACACAACAAGCATCCAACCTCAAAATCTGATTCTTAAGTTCAAATAACAAGTCAGAGCAGACCCAACTTGTGTAATCAATATAACCAACAACTGTTTAAGCCATCAGAGAAATACCAATTTGAGATTCCTCCTATCTGAGTAATAATTTAACGAAGAACGTTCCAAAGATGGACACTTTAAGACTCAAAACACAAGAAGACCAATTGATTAACTAACTCAATCAAGACAGTAAAACCCTATTAATCTGTGACTGCAATAAAGGGAATTAACCATTCAGAAACAGATAGAGAGAGAAGTGAAACCTTTTGGATCTGTTCGGTGGTGATGTTAGTTGGCGGCATCGAAGGAACCATCGGAAACATTTGCGGAGGAGGAGGCTGCTGCATCGCCGATTAAACTTAAACCCTACAGATTCCGATCAAAATATTATTATTAGATTATCCTTTCACTTTGATTCGTCTGCGATTTTATGCCCAAAAATGTCACCACTTTCCTTTTTTTATAGCAGAAACCCTCTACCCTATCCCAAAGGTTTTCTTTTATGGGCCTTCAGATTCAACCTCTATTACAACCATAGATTTTAAAGCCTAACCAAACCGAAATTGAATTACAAACTTTAATCATACTAGCCATCTAGGTGATTCGGGGATGAACCAAGTCCCAAACAATAAAACCACACACCGTGCAACTCCTGAAATTAATTAACCAAACCAGTTTTTCTAACCAAATGAAATATAAACCATCTTTGGTACAATTGGTCAAACCTGAGCAATAGCTGGCTGGCTTAGCTAAAATACAAAAGATGGTCGATGATTTTGGACAGATTAGACAATTAAATTAGTTTATTGTGTATACTGTATACTATGAAAGTTTCAATGCGGTTCAAAATGTTACTATAGATTATGAAAGTCCAATGTTTCATATAGATTATGTTACCATATTTATTTATGTATTCAAATCTTTACAAACGTTTCTCAAAATGTTATGTACACTGCTGCATTGTATGACTGGGTTGGTAACATGCATGGTTTGTAAGTTTCTAAAACCAACAATAAAAATAATCCATGCATGTTGTTGAGTATAATAATAACATGCACAGTGACGTGTACTTGAGTCAAAGATACGACCCCTCGCTAGATCTAAGCTCTGATGGATAATTAACAATTTATAAATTTAGCAGATAAAAACTTCTAGAAAACATTGATCACATAAGTTTTAGCACCTCAAGTTTTTGAAATAATTAAAAAAAAAACTTATTAAGAAAAAATAAACAGCAAAGAAAATGCTGACATTCTATTAGGGGTAGTAAAATGTTGTCACTGTGAGCTGATAATGTCACACCCAACTTTAGCTTTGTGGGTTTTTCCAAGACGATATGCAGATACATTGTTTCTTCTTCACCAAGTGCTTGTCTCTACCACATCATCTCTCTCTCTCTCTCTCGTTCTCCACATCATCTCATCGCCCCTTGCTGTATAGCCAATGCTCAACGCCTCTTGAGAAGATTTGTGACTAGGAAAAAATAGAGCAGACCAATTAAACTTTTTTTGCAAAGAAGAGACATATTGTGTAAAGAAATCGATTATAATAGGAGAAAAACCGGAAAATACGAGAGGGGAAATTACATAATAGCTTAAAGATTGAGTGGGAGTTGAACCATAGTGATCATAGTATCAAAATTCAAAATAAAACTTGCTATCTCTAACGATACTGAGACTGGACACCACGTTCTATTTATTTTTCACATATTCACAACTTAGGTTTCCATGATCAAATCAAAAAGTTACTATAGAATTTCCCCAAAAAAAGTTTTGAAAAAAAGTAAATAATAAAAAAACTGAGTTGGATTCAAAAGCATTACCGTCTAGGGAGGAAGAAGATGGAGACTTGAAGGCTGAAGCTGCTGGAGATGATTTATGGCTGAGTTTCATCATTATTATATAGAGATTTTATTTCAACGGCTCTTTTTTTTTTGTCAGCGATTTCAACGGCTCTATTTTCCTTTTTTCTAAATGTTTGAGATCTTTCCTTTTATGCATTTCAACGGTCGAAAGTTGATCGGGAAAATGAACAAAAAAAAAGGAAATATTATCCGCCAAAAATAAAAAGAAATTTGATCTCAGCCATTCATTTTTAGCTTCCACTGAACCAAACCCGAAACAAACGGCTCTGATCTCTTTTTATTCTTGTCCGAACTCAATAAATATAAAACTCACTATAAGGCATGAACAAGCCTTTGCAGACAGTTTTGGAATAAATTAATATTAGACCTAACCATATGGTAATGGGCTTAGAGTTGATTACTATATAAGTCACATTTTGTCTTTCTATTACATTGAGAAGCACTTTTTACTTGAGAGGCACAATCACATGGAACAAGAAAGAGTTTGGACTGTTTTGACCCTAGTGAAACGAGAGAAAGAGAGTTTGTAACTTTCTTTTTGGTGTAGTTAGTTTTTTTGTTAATTGATATTTTATGTTATTTTTCATTCCACTCTAGTTTTCATTTAATTTTATCGCAAATTCTAAAATATATAAAACAAAAATAATTGTCACAACAAATTATATATAAAATTATCTATCTTTTAACATCCATTGTCATATATTTATTTTATATATATTCTCTAATTATGTTGTGGACGTGAACATCAACATGTCCACGGATAAAGCTGATGCGTGGACAGGTGATGCATGGTCATGTGATGCGTGGATGGGTTAAACATTATATGATAACAATATATGCACCTTCCGGATGTGTATTGTAATATATATTCAACTACACAATTTCTACCATTCACATCGAATCTATCACCTATCTAATCTCCTTTACATTTGTTCATAGATTTATGAGAAACCCATCCATACATATTCACGAGATACCATCCACGACACACTATCCGCCATCCACGGCACACTATCCATATATATTCACGAGACACCATCCACGACACACTATCCATACATATTCATGAGACACCATTCATTCGTAAACCCATCCATACATATTCACGAGACACCATCCACGACACACTATCCACGAGAAACTTACCTTTAGAAAATCTCACCTACTATTCAGACATCAATTCGATTACGAAACCAACACAATACTAAAGCTCAAAACAATAAAAAGATCCAAACTTTGAAGCAAATTAACCATTTGTCACAACAGTAAAATGCATAGATGGAGATAGAAGAGAGGGGGGAGAGATTACTGGAAAGAAAGGAGGAGAAGAGAGCCAAGATGTGGAGCCATTGATGGGAGAGTAAATAGTGGAGAAACATAGAAGGGGGAGACGAGAACGCTGATGCTCACCGTCGCGTAGATCGCCACGAACAGAGGGGTTCAAATTCTTCGTCTCTCGAAATTGATTTCGCCAAACCTCCACCGTTATTCTCTCAATTTTTCAATCTTTTTTTTCTTCCTTAAATCTCCATTACAAAAAGCTTTGTATTTGTCCGAAGCTCTTTTGATTTTTTGTCTTCTTCTTCGATCGATGTGATCGTTAGGTAATATGCAAATAAAATAGAAAAAGGTGTTTTGGAGAGAAGCGTGAGAATGATGAAGATAAAATGAAGAGGAGAGAACAAGGTTTTGTTTAGGTTGATACTATTGACAATGAATTGTCTCGGTTGATGCCAATTAGAGTTATGTTCTTGATTCAATTTAGATAATGAGAGAAAAATATGATGTTTGCATAGAGAAAATAATTTTGGAGTTAAAAGAAGGGTAAAAAGGACAAAGAACACTCAAAAAGTACCTCTCAAGTGGAATGTGGCTTAGAATGAAATTGTAAAGTGATAAAGTGTCTGAGAGAGTAAAAAATTCATGGGCTTAACCATATCTAGTTTTATTGATTGAATAGATTTTTGACCCGTCTCATTGAAAGCGCAAGATTATTATTTGTTAACAAATTTACTAATCCGTTTGGTTTTCGGTAAGAACATTGCTCTAACACTTGTGACATCAAGATAGTATCAAAATGTGGTGAATGTGACATCAAAATCCTTTTAACGTGTTATTGAATGACTTAAACTTTGTTACTATTAGTTCAAAGTTATTCAGATTAAAACAAAAAGAAAGAGACATATAATTACAACTTGCTGTAATACTAACACCCATTAATTATTAATATTAACATTTCTTCTTGAGTAAAAATTATTACAGAGAAAAAACAGTTTAAAGTTAAATTCAAGATGTCGTAATAAAATAATTTTTAATGTGTATATAGTATAAGGTTCGTATGTGTATTTAACATTTATTAATAATTTTAGAGCAGTGGGGTTCTTAACTTTTTTAAAAGACATTTAATTTCTTAACTTTTAACTAATAAAACCTAAGAATCGTCTCTTAGATAAGAACCATAAGAAACTTTCTTAACGAGAAAAATGTAAAAAAAAAAAATTACGTTAAACCCCACCTTAAAAATTTAGGTTAATTATGGCCTAAAAGCATGATTATCCGGGGTTCTTAGGAGAGGTTCTTGCACTGTTCGCGGGCCCCACTGACACGTGGGGTCTATGAACAGTGCAAGAACCGCTTCTAAAAACTACTAAATAAGAACCGGTTTTAGAGAGTTTTTTACACTGTTTGCGGGTCCCACTGACACGTGGCAGCTCGCGATTGGTTCGTTTTTTTTTTTTTTTTTTTTTTATGCCCTAAGGCCCTCCCATGGTCTATCGAACAAGTTACATGTGCCCGTTGACTCAGTTAGGTCTTTCATTTTTTTCATACAACAACTTATCGCACCAGTATTAACTGGTTTGTCGGAAAAGCTGGTAATTTATTAACTCAATCCCATTAAACACACATATTCTACTACCTTTCTATACGGAGATTAATTGATAATATTATCATTTAATTTCATATTATTAACAATAATTTTTAAAGAAAAAGTCAAAACGTTTATAAGTTTTATATCACGACGATCGTGATTTGGTTTCCGTCATGCATGATTCACGCCGTCATCGTCATCGTCGTCGTCGTCGCATAGGTCAGAGACCAAAACGGAGATAGAGAGAAAGGTTGGAGTGATGAGGAAGATGAGTCCCACAGGAACCATCCAAAGATTAGAATTTGTGGGATGGTATTTGTAAACCCAATATGTTAGAAACAATCCTGCGAATGTAATAACAATCATCGAATATAATAAGAACACCTTTGACGACATGCTCTTCTTCTTCTTCTTCTCCTTCCAAGTCTTCTCATCTGTCTTCTTCATCATGTTGCTTTCGTGTTTCATTTGCTAGATGAAGTGAAACAAAAAGAGATGGGGTTATGATGATAGCTTTAATATTCTTAGAGAGTATGAGTAAAGTATATATATATATATATAGTCGAGTTTCACCTGGTGTATTTTGGTTTAGAAAATATAATTTCAATATCAGACCTGATTTCATATGTTTTCCGTCATTTTTTCTTTGGCTCTATTTTTTTAAAGGGGTTTATGTATTTTTCTTTGATTTAGTAAATGGTACCTAAAATTTGATGGATATTTAAACCTATTTTCGAGGTACAACCCTGATTTGTTAGCTATTAAAAAAAATACTAAAAAAACTTTGGGTTTTGAAAAGCATTAAAAGAAAGAGAGATTATTTGAGGTATTTTATTATAAGCTCCAAGTTCAAATTCTGTTACGAGGCGAAAAGAAACATGAGAGAGGAAGGGCGAACACAGTGCCGTGTAGTGCAAGTAGAGTTACGTATTTGTACATGCATGATATAATTTGAAGGCATTATATGCGCTTTATAAAATCTTATTGACACGTTAGGTCTTTTCCTTTTCAAAATATATAAGAAACACAATCTGAGCCGGCTCTATTATTTATACCTATGAATACCTAACTTCGTTACTAAATGTAAGTAGTAAATCCGAAAAGCAAACTATGAGTAAACAGTTAGGTCCTTCAACCATTTGTATTATCTCTTTTGTTTTGTCTGTTTTTTATTTATTTGTAGTGTATACAGAAGAACACACTAAACATGCAAAACTTTCAATGGAAAATAAAATCAGAGAGTAGAGTTCCAACTAGATAAATTTCAACTATAAGGATTATTGTAGGCTTGTAGCTTACTGGATATCCCATAAATTTATATTTATCGAAATTATTAATGCATAATTTCATGCATATAGTTTCTTAGCATCACCCATAAATAATAATTTTTCTTTTTTGTACTTAGAAAATAGAAAATCGATCTTACAATAACGATTTCTATCAAGTCTGGTCGTTTGTTTCCTTACGATATTGCACTTGTAAATGCATGTAATCTTTTTATTCGACCCTAAATTTCATCGTACAAACTGATAATAACCTGTTTAAGTTTATATAGGCCAAGAGTTAGTAATAAGGGTATCTCAAATAGTCCAACTTGATTACGATTAGAATAAAAATGGAACTCGAAATGTCCGGTCTAGTGGAACTCCAAACCGAGCAAAAAAAGACAAATATAATTTATAAAGCAAACTAAAACTTGGATTGAACAAAGTTCAATTTGATAACCAAATGCAATTGCTTTCATATGATGGTGACGTGCTACTATTGTACCCAAGTTTGAGAGAAAAAAACATAAGAAACTTTCAAAATAATCAATTATTGGATTAGTGGTTTAGTCTGCATTACTTCTCTTTTATAATACGTAAAATATTTTACTAAACTATTCTCTCAGCATTTTTATTAATTATGCAATACACTAACCTAGCCTGCTGCTCTTTTTCTGCGTTTTTTTCTTTTGCTATATTCTAAATTTCTAAGAAAAAAAGAAGCAGACGAAGCTAGAAGATAAAATTACCTTTTCAAAAAAAAAATTATAAATAAAAAGAAAGAAGAAACTTTTTTTGAAAATATATAAATAAGAGATAGAAAAACATTATCACATTCTGTGTCATCTGAGTTTATCAGTATGGATTTATGTGATTGTGGGGTTCACAGTTGCCTTTACTCACATGGAAAGATCAACATATTTCCGTCATCTACATATTTTTCTTTAACATACTTTTGTAGGAATCAAATCTATGAGTCTATGACCATTATATACACTTTTGCAAATAATAAAAGTTACAGATATAGTAGTTTTACCAATCAAATTTGTTTTGATATATATAAATCATTGACAAAAAAAATTCTATCTTACAAAAAGACATTTGAAATTTTAAATTCGGAATTTTATGAATCAAACAAAGAAAAGAACATGGAATAATATCTTTAAAATAAAACCATATCCACATATATATGGAAAAATAAAACTTCCATATATAATCCAAATTCCGAATGTCTGAGCCTCACAAAAGCACACCCAAAAAACAAAGAAGGAAGTTTCATAAGGGTGCATGAATGTCCATAGGTCCATCCATACACGGGACGGACGGGGAACATGCAATAATGTTTTGCCGTTAAGTGTGTGTGGGGCCTAGACACCGCTCGTGAATCCCACTCTCCCTATTACCTCTCTCGCTCGTCCACTTATATTCTCACCATATATCCATCCACTAGAAATAGAGAGGATCGTCTCGTTGAGTTTTGTTTAGTCTTTTTGAGATCTTAAACGTTAAAGCGTCGACTGTTCCTCCGGATATTTTGTGTTTTTTTCTTAGGATACGCGGCGGTGATCTTCGTTTCCAAGAAAAAAAGAAAGAAAATGAGCGGGAGTAGAAAGAGGACGACGCCGGCAAGCCGGACTCGGGTGGGGAACTACGAGATGGGACGAACTCTAGGCGAAGGAAGCTTCGCTAAGGTCAAATACGCAAGGAACACCGTCACTGGAGATCTAGCCGCTATCAAAATCCTCGACCGAGATAAGGTTTTCCGACACAAAATGGTCGAACAGGTTCGGACGTAACTATATATATATGTGTTTAATAATACGAAAGCATGCACGTGCTTCTGATTAGTTTTATAAGAGCATAATCAACGCTACCGTTTCTTATTTTTATTTTGGATTTTTTTTAAAAAAAATAAATAAATTAAAAAGAACCAATTTCGGGCTGCCACGTGTCAATGGGACTATCGAACAATTTAAAAATACCCCAAAAGCCGTCGCTTATAGAAAAGAGAGAGGAAACGGTTTTTAAGAAAAATGTAGATCCCATCCTTTTAAGAAATCACTTAAGATCCCGCGTTGATTATGCTCTAACCTATTCGAATGAATAGTTAGAGTTCGTGATTAGGGACCCACATTGACATGTACGAGGTTTGTGTTTCGTGATCAAAGTTGGCTAGTGATTAACTAAATCTAACTAATATTTAAAACACTCCAGATACATAAACAAGGATTAGAATTTATATGAATGTTCTGCTAGTAACGGTTTGAAAATATTTTGAATCTAATCTTAGTACGCATTGATCTTGACAATATGTGGCTTGGACATGGTTTTGAAGTTGCATAGCTTCCTTTCTTTTTAAATTGGTTCAAAAATCTGAGGGAAATCTAATGTTATGTGCAAGATCTTGAAGATATATAATGAGCATATATCTATTTATCTTGGTGCAGCTTAAAAGAGAAATATCGACAATGAAACTGATTAAACATCCGAATGTGGTCGAAATCATTGAGGTAAGAAGAACCTAATGAACTTTTAAATCTTTTCAGACCTGTCAATATATGTGTTAATAATCTTATTAGACCGTCTAAAAACCTCTCTATGTGATGTTTGGTGTGGGCAGGTTATGGCAAGCAAAACGAAGATCTATATCGTTCTTGAGCTTGTCAATGGAGGTGAACTATTTGATAAAATTGTAAGCAACCAATCCATATTATATTTGATATAATAAGTTTGTCATTTGAATCAAATCTCCTAGCATTATCGTGAGAGTGCTGGATCACTGAAGATTATAAAAAATATAGAGTCTTCAAAAATATTTTATCTGTCTTCCTACTGTTTTTACGAATGCAATTCTTGGATATGAACCATACGATAGGCCCAACAGGGGAAACTAAAGGAAGATGAAGCTCGGAGTTATTTTCATCAGCTCATCAATGCTGTCGATTACTGCCACAGTCGAGGGGTCTACCACAGGGATCTCAAGGTCTTAATTAGCTCCTCTTTTAAATGATATTATTAATCATGTTCAAGTTTCTCAACCTAATATATGTTTGCTTGTTACAGCCTGAAAATCTCATCCTTGATGCTAATGGGATTTTAAAAGTTTCTGATTTTGGGTTAAGTGCGTTTTCACTACAAGTTCGTGTAAGTCATTTGATTTATCAATTCGATACCATTAGTTTTTTTTTCAAACATATATTAAGCACCATTCTTTTGAATGCAGGACGATGGTTTGCTTCACACTGCTTGTGGAACGCCCAACTATGTTGCTCCTGAGGTAGATGCTAAACCTTCAGCACTTAAACAGCAAAGCTTAGGATATATAATGATCGACCAAAACAATATATTAATGAATTTTCAAGAACTGCGAATCCGTTTTAAAAGGAAATGTAGGAGATGAGATAAGAGTCATGTACTTATAATGTTATATCAAATATATGACTCTAATTTCTACTGCAATTTACGAGCAGGTTCTGTCTGACAAAGGCTACGACGGTGCAGCAGCAGACGTCTGGTCCTGTGGTGTTATTCTATTTGTGCTCATGGCTGGTTCCTTGCCTTTCGATGAGCCAAATCTCATGACATTATACAGACGTGTACGTTATTATTTTTTTCTTTTATCTTCCTCTGCTTTTTACTATTTTGTAAGTACTTCTCCTAATCTCATCTTTGGTGTTACAAAAAAAAAAAAACTTCAGATATGCAAGTCTGAGTTCAGCTGCCCATCATGGTTCTCGCCAGGTGCCAAAGGAGTCATTAAGCGTATTCTTGATCCTAGCCCTATAACCGTAACCACCTGATACCCTATACTTAGTTGTAAACTAAAGATCAAATGCTCTAAACTGTTCAATAGCTTAACAAACACGGTTTTCTCGAATTGCAGAGAATAAGTATTGCAGAATTACTAGAAGATGAATGGTTCAAGCAAGGGTACAAGCCGCCATCGTTTGATCAAGATGATGAAGACATAACCATTGATGATGTTGATGCTGCTTTCAGTAACTCCAAGGTACATATCGTAGTACGGTTAAGTTAAGCCAGTGTATTTAATCAACTGATGATTACTCTTTCATGCTGTTACTATAGGCGTCTCTTGTAACAGAGAAGAAGGAGAAACCGGAATCCATGAACGCTTTTGAACTTATCTCGAGCTCAAACAAGTTCAGTCTTGAAAACTTGTTCGAGAAGCAAGCCGTACGAACCCTTTTTACTACATGCATTTTGTGGATTATTGTATCTATTGTCATGCATGGGGGTACTTGTCTAATTGATTTTGGTTCTGGAATCTTCAGCAACTTGTGAAGAAAGAGACTCGGTTTACTTCTCAACGGCCAGCGAGTGAAATAATGTCGAAAATGGAAGAAACCGCAAAGCCATTAGGCTTCAATGTCCGTAAAGACAAGTATAAGGTTTGTGCGTGTTCTTGATTTTGTCATTGCTAATCAAGTATTTTATTTGTGGCTTCTTTAAAGAATGTTAAATAAATTTCTAGATAAAAATGAAAGGAGACAAAAGTGGTCGTAAAGGCCAGCTCTCAGTTGCTACAGAGGTAAAATGCTAACACTTCGGTTAAGTTCGGGTCTATCTTATCACTGTATCAGTACTTGTTATATAATTATCTTGGTTTGGTTATTCGGTTAAACAGGTGTTTGAAGTGGCACCATCGTTGCATGTGGTTGAGCTTAGGAAAACCGGCGGTGATACCCTCGAGTTTCATAAGGTATGTGGTTCAATTTAAATCTTCATGAACCGTTTAGCATCTCCAACTGTTTTTTTTTTATTGGGATTACTTGAATCTGTTTTTGCAGTTCTACAAAAACTTCTCATCTGGATTAAAGGATGTAGTCTGGAATACTGATGAAGCAGCTGAAGAGCATAAAGCTTAATAAGTTAATATAGCAAGTTGTTGTTTTTTTTTCGAAAGAGAATTGAAACTGTGACACGAAGCTTCAAAGATTGATAACCAAAAAATTATAGGCAGACCTAGTAATGGTAGATAGATCCACATGCGATCTTCCTCAAAACTCGGCTTGACTCACTTTGAGTCAACCAAATTGTTCAAAATCCAATAAATGAAAGGGTTGTTTCGTTTCGTTGTCAAAACTCGGGAACTTCACAACTACTATGTCACTACAGTTGAAACTACTTTATTGGCTACGCTTTAGAATGACACTGTATCCATCAAAGTATGGAAGATATTACCTATATATATATTTTTTATTCAGTTCATTTAAGCTTGTTAAAAGTTATCTAAATTAACCATTTGGTACTTTGAAGGGTATACTGCTAGTAGTGTGCATAGTACTGCAACCATCAACCCTTTTCCGCTTGTTTTATGCATTGGATATAATATAGAGACCATTTAAATCGTTAGTCCTTTTTATACATTGTATGTGAAGATAAATATATTGCACATACTTTTTATATTTACTCATACATTAATGACGAATCTGTTTCTAGTTTGTTGGTACTTGGTATTAGGCAGCCCAACATTAATTGTTCGTTTATGTGCTACACATGTGCACTACTCTCACCATTTACTATCATCATTATTTCTTTTTGTTTACAATTTAAGTAGTTTAATCTATTAAGATATTGCACAACAAGGTAATATAACTATGTTTTGGCTCTTCTTACGCTCATATATCAAGTTTGACGTCGATTAAATTAAAGTTTTTTTTTCATTACAGATTTACTCATATTTAGTCATAAACTACTTGAGCTCTTGATTGATGATCAATTGTCCATTTTTTACATATTATTATTAGTTATATATTGATAGACATAAACCTAATTGATAGCATCTGGTGAAATGGATCATTCTACTATTAAAGATAGTGTCGTTGGTTACGTCCTGTCCACAACTCGACATATGTGTTTTTTTTTTTTTTGCTAAATAACTCGACATATGTGTTTCATGTGGTAATCACGATTCATCCAACGGTGTCGTCGTTGGTTTTTTGTCTTTTTTTTTCTGTTGTTTTTGTCCATCTGTGAGAGTTATTACTGTCTTGTTTTTCTTTGTGATAATCGATACAGTACTTCTTTTTCTTTTAACAAATCGGTACAGTATAATGGAACATTTTTATAAGAAAGCTTTATGTTCTTTGATTTTTTGAATAGGGACTAAATCATTTAATATAAATAGCTACGTGTGTATTTCTCTCGCTAGTAAAATGGTGTAACTTAAATGATTTCATACTTAATAGTATAGAAAAGACTGGATGCCATATAAAACTTAAGCAAAGAATAAAAGTTAAGTAAGTACATGCATGCAAAAAGTAATTGTTTGGTTGGTATTTACTACAGCTTCGTAATTACTTATCCCATAAAATGTAGTAAATTAAAAGAAGAAATTATACACACAACCAATTTGTATTCCTAATTACACTAAAAATACTTTCCACCTGCTATACATTTTGTAGGTGTTGAATATTCGTTATACCCTCATAAAACATCTTCTGATGCTTCTCAAGCCAACTAAATGAATTAGTTAGATTTATATTATCTAATTTTTTAAATTGTAAGCTTAATTTTAGGATTTTACTTTTCTAATTGTGTTCCCAAACCAGTAAACAACTAACCCTAATTCTATCTAAATTTCAAATTTTCTCTCGACTGAAAGAATAATTATTTTCTTAATCTCACATTGTCACCCAATACCTCGCTCTCTCTATTCAATATGTGGCTAATGTGTTCTCTAAGATCTCAATTTGTTGCTCCTTCGAACACCACAATGCACACGGATGGGATCCTTCTAAGAAACAAGAAAAATTCTGACATACAAGATTAGTTTCTCCAATTTTTGTTTTTAAAATATGTTCTTCTTGCTACATCTTTGTTTCAAAAAAAATCGTTTTTTGTTACAGTCATTGTTTGCTTGCATGATTTGGTTTTAAAATTTGTTATTTTTGTTGTATCTTTGTTTAAAAAGCTCGATTTTTGCTGAAGTTGTCTGTTGTTATTGATAAGGCTTTTCATATTTAGTTTTAAGATTTGTTCTTCATTTAAAAAGCTCTATTTTTGGTTGGAGTAGTTTGTTGTTTTTGATTCTCATTTTCATGGTTTAGCATGACACAAGTTTAGCATGGATGAATTTATTGTGGACAAAAATATTATGGATGAGAGCTTTGTAGATAGATGCAACATGATGAAAGTATTATAGATTGTTGTGTTGTTTATGGTTTTAACATGGATGATTTGTTTCTCTAGAACTTGAATATAGATCTATGTTTTCACGGATTAAAACTATTAAAACTAATAAATGAGAATATTAAATTTTAAAGCTTACACGAATGAGCTTTACTGTGTTTACCATAGTTAAAAGTGGTGATTTGGATATGTAAAACGTAGACAATGCGAATCATGGATAGGTCGCTCGTGAACATGCATGCTATGGATAGATAATTTGTGGTTAGATGAATCATATTAAAACAAACAAAACATATAATCAATTTACAATCATGTGGCCTATATTTAATCTCACAACCCACAATGGTAAACTAAATACACTCACACTTAGGCCATGATTAACCCGGGTATCTTAAGGTGGGGTTCTTAACGTAAAATTTATCTTTTTAATTTTTTTTTTTTTTTACATTTTTTTCCGCTAAGAGACGGCTCTTCTGGTTCTTATTTAAGAGACGATTCTTAAGTTTTCTTAGTTAAAAGCTAAGAACCCCAACTTAAGAGACCCCGGTTAATCCTGCTCTTACAAGGTAAGCCTCATTTAATAAGACACACAAACGATTTCATTCGTTAAAAGTAAAACTGTCCAAACTCTTTCTTTTACTCTGTGATTATGTTTTCCAAGTGGAAAGTACCTTTGTATATAAAAAAAAGACTAAATGTATTCCATATGGTAAATGGCTCAAATTAAAACTATAGAAACAGGTCAAGTTGGACCTAAACCTACAACAACAAGACTATTCCTCTGTCTCTGAGGTTCATTTTTGCCCTTGTTCCCCTCCGATGTCCATTTTGGACACCTTGTCACAGCTAACTTTATTAGATATAAATAAATATTCGAAAATACAGATCTAAAATGTCGATGGACATATATTGTTCGATTTCTAACAACTTTAATATTTTCTTTTTTCTTTTTGGTCGAGACTTTCATATTTTTCATTTAAACATCCAGAGTCCAGAATGCTAAAGGAATTTCATTATATTTATAATTTTTAGTATATTACCTCCAAATAATCGATACCCACAATAGCACAAAAAATTACTAATTAACAAAATTTAATATATGGAATCTATTCAATAAATCAACATCTTAATGGAGAATGCCAATTTTTAAATGATAATGGCAAACACTAACGAAACATCTAACTTGGATGGGTATGTAATGGAGAAAAACGAAATGCTAATATAAAGGAGAAATCATAATTATGTTCATAAAAAAAAGAGAAGAAATCATAATTCATAATAAGCTTATCATTGTCCATAATGAGGAGTTTCCATGCATGTGGAATACACAATTATATAAAATAGCAAAATTTGAATATTTGGGGACACGGTTTCGTCTACCCTTGTAGTTGCAACTGTGACAGGGAACCGCTTCTCATGAATGAAGGAAACGTTTCTCAAACACATTTTCATTTAAATTCACAAGTTACTACAAAATATTTTCTAATATTTAATTGTTAGCTTTCAAACACTCCCCCAATCAATCTTGGATAAAAAATGTATTTGCTAATGGTGATCTACACACTTTAATTAGAAAGAAATATATCTAGTAAACATGCATGTCATATTTCGTTGTAGTGATTTAATCAACAAACTAGGCTAAACAAAAATAGAAAGTTAGGATGCCTATTTAATTAGTGTAAAAAACTAAAGTTTTAAGTTGCCATATTTTCATTGTTGTTGTAGTGATCGAATCAACAAACTAGGCTAAACAAAAATAGAAAGTTAGGAGGCTCTAGCTAATTTGTGTAAAAAAAAAACAAACCCAAGTTTATGATCTAACCATATGTTTTTTTCAGCTGAGTTCTGAAAGACTTTTATGAAAATGTACTACTTTCTCATTGTCATTTCGTGTGAACAAGAAGTGACAAATAATATGACTAGTTAATTTTAATGTCAAGGTCCCATATAAAAGTAGTTGAGCTAATAATAGTATCTCGGAACTACCCACCATTAATTTCGAATATTATTCAAAACTTTTCGTTATTATTTAATCTTACTATCTATTCTCTTTCTTGCACAACTTTATATATATCCACCTCCACTTGCCCTCATTTCACCAAAATCCTCCAAACACCATTTTAGGAATTTGTATTCCTCATTTTATCTCTACTCTCTTTCAACAAACCTGCCTAAAGATTTAAGAGATCGTTATAAAAAACTTTCTATCCAGCTTGAAATATTTCGACCGAAAATTAGAGTGATGGAGAGAACAAACAACATAGAGATGGATCAAGAGAGATTAACGGCGGAGATGGCGTTTAAAGATTCTTCATCGGCCGTCATACGAATCCGGCGACGTTTGCCAGATTTATTAACGTCCGTTAAGCTCAAGTACGTGAAGCTTGGACTTCATAACTCTTTCAACTTCACCACCTTTCTCTTCTTACTCATCATTCTTCCCTTAGCGGGAACCGTGCTGGTTCAGCTAACCGGTCTGACGTTCGAGACGCTCTCCGAGCTTTGGTATAACCATGCGGTCCAACTCGACGGGGTGACAAGACTCGCCTGCTTGGTTTTTCCTCTGCTTCATTTTGATCGTGTACGTGGCTAACCGGTCTAAACCGGTTTACTTAGTGGATTTCTCCTGCTACAAACCGGAAGACGAGCGGAAAATGTCCGTGGGTTCATTCTTAAAGATGACTGAGGAAAACGGGGCATTCACCGATGACACCGTCCAGTTCCAGCAAAGAATCTCAAACCGGGGCCGGTTTAGGAGACGAGACTTATCTTCCACGTGGCATAACTTCAACACCCCCGAAGTTAAATATGTCCGAGGCAACGGGCCGAAGCTGAAGCCGTTATGTTCGGTGCCTTGGATTCACTCTTCGAGAAAAGCGGAATCAAACCGGCTGAAGTAGGAATCTTGATCGTAAACTGCAGCTTATTCAACCCGACGCCGTCTCTATCGGCGATGATCGTGAACCATTACAAGATGAGAGAAGACATCAAAAGCTACAACCTCGGAGGAATGGGCTGCTCGGCCGGATTAATCTCAATCGATCTCGCCAACAACCTCCTCAAAGCAAACCCTAATTCTTACGCTGTCGTGGTCAGCACGGAAAACATAACCCTAAACTGGTACTTCGGCAACGACCGTTCAATGCTCCTCTGCAACTGCATCTTCCGAATGGGCGGTGCAGCGATTCTCCTCTCCAACCGCCGACAAGACCGGTCAAAGTCAAAGTACGAGCTAGTCAACGTCGTACGGACACATAAAGGATCAGACGACAAGAACTATAATTGCGTGTACCAGAAGGAAGACGAAAGAGGAACCATAGGTGTCTCTCTAGCTCGGGAGCTTATGTCTGTGGCCGGAGACGCTCTGAAAACGAACATAAACGACGTTAGGACGATGGTTCTTCCATTGTCGGAAACAGTTATGTTCTTGATATCATTGGTCAAAAGGAAGTTCGTCTTGAAACTGAAAGTGAAACCGTATATTCCGGATTTCAAGCTAGCTTTCGAGCATTTCTGCATACACGCAGGAGGTAGAGCGGTTCTAGACGAGGTGCAGAAGAATCTTGATCTTAAAGATTGGCATATGGAGCCTTCAAGAATGACTTTGCACCGGTTTGGTAACACTTCGAGTAGCTCGCTTTGGTACGAGATGGCTTATACTGAAGCTAAGGGTCGGGTTAAAGCTGGTGATCGACTTTGGCAGATTGCGTTTGGATCTGGTTTTAAGTGTAATAGTGCGGTTTGGAAAGCGTTACGAGTGGTCTCGACGGAGGAGTTGACGGGTAATGCGTGGGCTGGTTCGATTGAGAATTATCCGGTTAAGATTGTGCAATAATTTGGACCGGATGTGTGGAGTGTAGTCATTGGTTTGATTATGTAATTGTGTACTTGATATCTTTTTTTTTTTTTGTAAGTTGTCGATTGAATATTATAATTTAATTAATTTTATGGATGTGTGAATGCTATAAGTTAATTGATTTTTGATAATTTGGTAAAACCAGAAAATCGAAATTTTGCCAAAAAGACACGTTCATACATGTGCAGATAACTTGTTGAACCGCACAAATTACGGTGATTTAAATTGATCACATTTTTGGGTTGGTGAAGTTGTGGGTTTTGATTCATTCATTAGCTAATTGACAAAAACATTGTTTACTAACCCTTAAAAAAGAAGAAGAAATTAATAATGTAATATCCGTGTGCTATAGTTTTTGAAAAAGCAACGGAGAGATTCAACAAGAAAAACATATAAAAGCAGATTCATTACTAAAATTTTCTTAGTTCTTCAAAAGTCCTTGATTTATAATAGTAACTAACATAGGTCGCTACTTTCTGATCGAACAACTCTTCTAGTTGGAGTCGTTGAACCATCATCTGCATCATATTGGTTGCTGCCTACATTTACCAACAAAAGGGCAAAAACTTTATATTTATAACCAAAAAAAACACGTCAGGTTTTTTCCATGGTTTTTGGAAAACATATAACTAGATTTGTTTGCTAATTTAATTACACATTTGGAATTAAGGAGTTGCATAGGGATCAATGGCATTGGCTATCTTCCTTTTACGTGCACGTTCAACGTCAGCCCATCAATACAACGACCTAAAATTCCATAGTCAAATACGATAATCACTTTTCTTTTTCTTCGCCATATAAATTAAAAATGTTTTTTTTTGTCATGCAAGGGATGACAAAAAAGATTGTGGGGCCGTTGACATATCTCAGCACCCAATAGACTCAGATGGCAACAGGAAGAGTAATTCGAATTGCCCTCTCCAGCAATCCACCTAAGTGTGAACCAGCCAGCCCACACTCTTAGAGCTACTATTGTCAATCTCTCTTATTAGGCTTATAATATAATCTATAGAGTAACCCGCATGCAGGCCCAAAATAAAATAAAGCCCAATAAACTTTAAAAGGAACCTACCGAATATGTAAAACGGCCCATATATGGGAAGCTTTATAATGTTTGCGGCAAAACCCTAGCGAGTAATCTCCCGAGCCGCTCTGCGAAAAGCATAATCGATCCCTAGTCTAAGGTACTCCTGATGTTTCTTTCTTATTAATCCCAGAAGATCTCACTGTTATATATAGAGATATTTATTTTGTGAGCAATATTCCATTAATACTGTTTCTAGGAAGCTGCTTTTCTTTTGCGATTTAGGTTTTCGTTTTGATCTGTAACTCCACAGCGTAAATTAGTTGTTTGGTTAGTTAGAATCTCAAACTTAAAACTGTTGATTTTATGGATTCCGAGCATGTTTGATCGTTGATTAATCGGTTGTTATTACATGGTTTGGTTTCAGATTTTAAAAATGTCGACAGTGGGAGAGCTTGCTTGCAGCTACGCTGTTATGATCCTCGAGGACGAGGGTATTGCCATCACGGTTTGTGTTCCCTCTGTGTATTTATCAGATTATCCATTTTCTTAATCTTAGGTTTTTAGCTACCTTTTTTTTAGTAAGACATTTGAGTTGAAGTAGTTAGGGTTGTGTCTGTTTGTCTGATAATTAAAAGCTTAGTTAAAACTGTTTAGTTATTCTCCTAAACCTTAATATGATGTTGTTAGGCGGACAAAATCGCAACATTGGTGAAATCTGCTGGTGTCACTATTGAGTCATACTGCCAATGCTATTCGCCAAGATGGCTGACAAAAGAAAACGTCCACTGACCTTATCATGAACGTTGGTGCTGGTGGTGGAGGCGGTGCACCTGTGCAGCTGTTGCACCAGCTGCTGGTGGTGGTGCTGCGGCTGCTGCACCTGCCGCTGAGAGAGAGAAGAAGGTAGGAGAAACAAGAATAAATAAATAAATACTTTTGCTTTTGTTGGTAAACATGCTTTATTGTGGTTGCAGGAAGAAGTGGCGGAAGAGAGTGACGGTGATTTTGGGTTTCGGATTGTTCGACTAAGCAGCAGCAATTACTTGTTTCTTTTTCTTGTTGGTATTTGGTTTTCATCATTGAGACCATTTATTTTTGTTGCATCATCTGAGTCTCTACTTGGTCTAGTCTGAATCAATCGCCCTGTCTTTTGTTTTAAATGAATTTTGTTTACCTTTCTTCTTGTTTGACACACTCAATTAAGATTATAGGTTTACAAGATTGATAATGTCTGAACCTTAAACATCAAAATACGTCAGGAGAAATTAAGGGGAGGAGGGGGAGGGGGAGGGAAGGGGGGGGGAGGAGGGGGGAAGGGGGGGGGGGAGGGGAAAGGGAAGGGGGGGGGGGGAAGGGGGGGAGAGGGGGGAGGGGGGGGAGGGGGGGGGAGGGGGGAGTGGCGGGGGAGGGGAGGGGGGGGGAGGAGGAGGAGGGGGGAAGGGGGATGGGGGGGGGGGGGGGAGGAAAGAGGGGGGAGGGAGGGGGAGAGGGGGGGAGGAGAGGAGGGGGAGGGGGGGGAAGAGGGGAAGGGAGGAAAAGGGGAGAGAGAGGCGGGGGAGGGAGGAAAGGGGAAGAGGGGGGGGGGGTGGGGGGGGGGGAGGTTAGGGGGGGGGGGGGGAGGGAAGGGGGGGGGGGAGGGAGAGGGAGAGGGAAGGGGGGGGGGAGGGGGGGGGCGGGAAAGAAAGAGAGGGAGGAGGGGGGGGAAGAGAAGGGGGGGGGGGGGAGAAGGAAATCAAGTTTCTTGTTAAAATGGTAGAAGAAAATTCTTAGGCAAGCTGGTCAAAATGTAGTGAAGGCTTTTGTGTGGAGGAAACTGGCTTTGTTTATGATTGAAGTTCTATCGCTAAGCATGGCCTTAATGTGATACAAGTCCGGAAAAAAAGAAGTGGATAAAAATTGCGCTGTATAGGATTGGCTTAGGCGGTGTGGGATATTCATATTTGGTTTACTAACTTTGTGGTTCTTTTTATTGCTGCGCTGTTAAACATGTGTACGGTCTATTTGCCAATTGGACTTTGTAGATTGGATCTTGAAATTTTAAGGAAAAAAATTAAGAAAAAAGCAAGACATTGGTGTTACGAAAAACATCACTAATTTTGGTGGGTCCAATCTAAAAAACAAATTAA